>JAMZAV010004085.1:0-58389 GCA_024449915.1 Sweltsa coloradensis
TCTGATGATGCGCTAAACGATACTTACGTTTACGATTTGGTAAAAATTTCACAAGAACGTTCATGAAGAACCATTTTAATTTTGTACACTAGGTTTTTAAACAATCTTGCAAGACATTTTGCCAAAAAAAAGGAAAAGTGGGCAAATTCAAAACATAAATTTCAATTCGTCGTTTCCCCCTAAAATCGTTTAGCATAAGGTTTTAAAATTACCTCTCCGTTAAAGCTCTACTAACTAAAGGTTTCCAGCACGGAAGTTTGTTTTAACAAAATCAGTCATATTTTTTAAAATTTCAAAAAGTGCAAGTTAATTTTTTGTTTTTTAAATTTTTTTTACTCGAAATCGACTAATAAATGCGTAATTGTGTTGTGTTGCGTCCTTTTAGGGATTGTTGCGTTACTCCAAAATGGTTTGTTTTAATGTTCACACAAAATGAATGATTATTCCACACTCGAAAGCCATCAATCGAGCGCATAAAATCCCTTTCGTTTTTAGCCTAAAAGGGTGTTTCATGAGACAATATAAAAAAAGGAGTTTTAAAAATATTTTTTTTCCGGGTAAAACGCAAATTCGTCATAAGTATTGTTTGTTTAACGCGTTAACAATTTCATAGATAGTATGAGAAACTCAGCAGTGTTTGTGTTAATTTTTGTTTTTACATGTTTCCAAAAAAAAATCTTTGGGGGCAAGTTTTAAACACAAACGCACAACAAACCAATTAATAATAAAAATAAAAAATAATAATAATAATAATAATAAATAATAAATAATAAAATAATAAATAATAAAAATCAAAAAAAAATCATAACTAACGAAAACGCTTTATACCTAGAAATGTGTCTGTGCACAACACATAAAGCCATTTCTTGCATGCACAATGTGGAACAGAAATTAAATCATACTTCTAACAAAGCAAGGTTTTTGATTTGCTATTATGCTTGTTGTGCTCGTCTTCCTTATTACTTTTTAAAAATTAAAATTTTAAATTTTAGGAACTGCACAAAACCTTGAATACTGAATTGATACTATTTTGTTTCATTTTATAAAAAAATATAATTTTGGGGCCGGGGGGTTCACGGATGGCAACTTGGGGCTTTTATCAGTTTAACTTTTAACCTCAACCATTTTCCATAACAAATAGATTTTAATGAAAAATTGAAGTTTTTGCGCATTTTTTTTTGAAACAATTATTTTTTGTAATGAAAACCGTATCGTAAGAATAAAAGGGGAATGGGATGAGAAAATTGGTAATTGATAATTTAATTGTATTAATTTATCCCTTATATCGCCCCCCCCCCCCCCATCTACCAAAAAAAAACTGCATATCATAAACCCAGCCCAAGCATGGGTTGGGTTTTGTGGTAAATGTATCATGTTTTGAGCCGGGCTTACAAAAGCTAAATAAAAATTATTGAAAAATTTTTTCAAAAAGTAAAAAACCTGATAGGGGGACTACCAGAATTTTCGACAAAAGAAAATGGTGTGGCTCGTAACTTATTAGGTGTTGTATCTTGCTGTGATCAGTTTTTGTTTAAATACAAATTTCCAAAAATTTTAATGTCGGGTTATTTTATATTTGAGCAGGATCTTTTGTACAAAATTATTTTTAAGATTGTGTGTTTTGGCAAACCTCTTTTTAGAGGGGGATCGTCTAATAAATCGTTTTTCTTTTTTTTTTTTTTTTTGTGATTTTACTTTATTTTCTTTCTTTCTTTCTTTTTTTTTTTTTTTTTTCCCTTTTCTTTTCTTTTTTTTTTCTTTTCCTTTTTCTTTTTTTTTTCTTTTCTTTTCTTTTCTTTTCTTTTCTTTATATTTGGTTCATAAATTTATTGCTTTTAAATTTCCCTTTTGGGGTACCAAAATTTTTTTTTTATGCTTGTTGTCGAATATTACTATTTCAAATATTTATTAAAACTGATATTCATTATTGTGTCGGGCGTCTATGTATTATTTATTTAATTTGACCTCCTTTTGAAAATCATTTTTTAAAATGAATAGGATAGACTTGTTAAAATAAATACAATATATTTAAAATCATCTGCTAGAATTGAAGATAAGAATATCTTCAATTGAATGTGAACATTTCGATTATGGATTCAATTATTGTTGTTCTGACTCTACAGTATCTGTCATATCGTATGTGTTATAACAGGGCGCAGCTAGCTCCTTGCCATCCGCAATAGTTCCAATCCTTCAGTCCACGATCATTCTCATCTCGCACTTCTTCTCCCTTGCCATATAACCTTTACCTTTAGAAAGAAATTTACCGTGTGTATTACTTCGTAGCTCCTGGGGGAAAACTATCTGGGATTCCTCTTTTTACATCCCTTTCTTACCAGGCAATCAGACGCCTGGGAAAAAACCACCTTTTTTTCTAATTCACTGAAAGTGTACGCAATTCTAAAATACTAAAAAGGAAAAACAATCAAATCCCTTTTTGCCAACTCCAAATAAATTTTTTTTTTTCTTTAAAATCTAAATAATCCCAATTTAAATTTTTATCTTTCCGCAAAGATCAAAAAAATAACATCCAAATAACACTTTCAAACGCATTAAAAAGATAATTGAAAAGGGATAAAAATATCTACACACGACAAAATTCCCAAAAGAGAGAGAAATCATTTACTGGTAATTTTATTTTTTCCCTTTGATTAGGGCACAGTTAAGAAAATTTGGAATATTATTATACTTTAAACTATTAATTATTGGAAAAAAAAAAGTTCTCCTCTCCGTAAAACAACAAAATGTTTAAAAATAGAAAAATTTTTTGTAACCCTTACAAAACATCATAAAACTTAAAAATGAAATAAGCGAAATGTCTAATATTCATGCCACTATACGGTGGGCATACGGTTAAGGGCGGTCGTATCACGTTGGAACCAAAGGTAAGGTTTGGTAAACCACCCCCCCCTCAAAATTATATTATTGTTTTAAATGTAAAGAAAACGAACTCAACCTAAACATTTTTAATCGACGAGTTTTCCCAATTTTTGACAATTGAAAAATATAATATAAATGCAGTAAACATTAAAAAATAACAAAATAGAACAAACAAAAAATACAGAAAAATAGGGTTTACTGAACAGTGAACGCCCCCAAACAAAACCCATACTGAAATGTCGCGGTTCGCCATTATTTAATGTGACCGTCCTTTTGAGCCAGGAAAGATCTTCGTTGAAAGTTGTTTTTTGTTTTGTGCCCTTGGGGAAGGCCCCGGAAAGAATTTAAATGTTGTTTTTCTATCATCTTCGTCACAGGTCACCGCTTTTCACACTTTGCAAACCAGTTACATGATCGCTTTTTAAAATGGCCGCTTGAACTAATTTCCCTATTTAAAAACTTTGCCCCCTACATCCAAAAAGCACTTTTAAACGGAGTTTAAACTTTAACGGGAAATAATATGGAGTTTGGGGGGAAAACCTGGACTTGAACAGACGGGTAGGAGACTGAAGAACGGAACGAAATTGCAAACCGGAAAAGTGCATCCATAGGAATGAATTTGTACACATTCTATACTCAAGGGTGTAAATGTGGGGCATGTTGCTGGAATTAAAAAATTATCTCGGGTTTCAAGATTTTCCTTAGAGATATGGAGATAAGTCTTTTTTTGGTGTAAAAAAAGGACATAATTTATTTTCGCTCCCATCGCGCTCTTAAAAATTTTCAAATGCCCTTCAAAAGTATTTCGATTGATTATGGTAGTTTTATTATTTTTTTTTAAAAAAATTTAAAAATTTTTTTTCAGATTTTTTTTCTACTATTCCCAAATAATCGAAACAAATTCGCATAATTTTTAATTTCTAAATAATTTTCTGGTAAACCATTCAAACACACACTAAAAAGTGCAAACTGAAAACTGAAAACAACACGTTTAAATTTGGTACTTTTCCTGGGTTTTATTCCATATTTGTTGTTTGCATTATTTATAATATTAATATATGATATTAAATTAATTAAAAATTTGGGCAAAATTTTTGCCGAATTTTTTCATTTTTAGTTTCAATTAAATTTTTTTTTTTAGTTAAATTTTAAAAAGTTTTTTATCCCCAATTTCTAGATATTCAATTGATCAAAATTTTTTTTTTATTGTTCCCTTGATTTTATGGAAAAAATCATTTAGAAGCAACAAAAATTTAAAAAAGGTTCATTTTTTGTTCGGTAATGCTTTTTAAACAGTCAGAAGTAAAATTTTGTTGAATTTTTTTTTTAATTCGTTTATTTTTGAGCGACGTAGCGGCGTCTCCACTTGACTTTGGCTCGAAGTATGTATTTTTTTTTTTTTTTTTTTCTCTCTTACTGCTTGGGTACAGGTTGCACCCCGTTTTTTCTCGATCGACCTGAAATTTGCACACATGTGCATCCACCTGGGGGGGTTGCTGTATAGTTTTTTGAACAAAACCCATCGTTGGTTATAAAAAAAAATATAGATAAAAAAATTTTTTTTTTTAAATGTTTGACTTATGAAATTTGCAGGGTCAATAAGTAAACCCTCCGTCCTATTTTCAAATTTTCAGCAAATCGGTCAAGACCTTAAAGATTTATTGGTATGTAACTTTAGGGGAAAATGTCGTACCGGGTCGGTTGCAGTCCCGGTTGCCGCTAAACAACGCGACGGGACTTTAGCGTTTCCCTATTTAAATATACACGGGGCAAAGGGAAATTCACACAAATTAATCTTCAAGAAAGAACAACATTTCTAATCGACTAAGGTTGTGTAGGGTATAAAATCCCATAAGCTACAAATTTGTGAAAATGAAAAAATAAAAGATATGATATGCAACGGTAAAACACTACTAACCTACTCAACATCGTGTTTTCTTTTCAGACAGGGTTCCTTATCTTACTTTCACTAGCTTCAACAATGTAGACAATGAATAAAAAAATTTTTTACAGAAAACGATTTTCATTTTTTTACTGTTGCCAAAATTTTTTTATTTTAGTTCTTATATAGTAAATGTTTCATTTTGGGTTATAAATTTTTAGTTTAAACATAATTAGACTTTAAAGGGACGTTTGGGTGTTTTGTAATAAACTTTTTGGAATTACGTCCCTGGGTTTGTGAATTGTAAAAAAATTTAAAATTATATGTTTAACATAATCGCTTTTTAAAGAAAGTCTACTTTCTTCTTGAAGGTTTTTCCGGGGTTTGTCCCAAGTATCCCCATTTTCTTATTTTTTATTTCCGTATTAATTATTGTCGTCGACGGTACACATACTCCCATCTCCGTTGGAACCCCAGAAAGGTCGGTACAAAGGCGGGGGACCAGCACAAGATGTGCCCAAAACATGTTGTCCATTAATTAACCACTCTTCATTTCACCCCCTACGACACGAACTTCAACCAGCCCAGCACGCCGCAATGTAAAAACCCGAACTGTCAAATCCGCGACGAAGCACGTGTTGACTAAAATAAAGTATTTGTGGCATCTCTTTCAAAATGTTCAAGTACAAACCTGTATTGATGACCCCCTTGAGGGCGGTTTAAAAGTCCCATCAAAACTGGTTTTGTGACTTTACGATTGGTGTCTGTCCCGCGAGTCTACTCTTGAGCTGTGGGCGTCCGCGGGGTCTGCGGATGGTCTGCGGGATAAACCCGGGGCTCACTGTTCCACCGGGCGCAAGGTATTGGGCTAATTTGCTGTTGTCCACCTATGGTATTAACCCCAAAACCATTGACCGCACCCACGGCAAACCCCCGCGATTATTTCAGTATTTTTGACTCTCCTGTTCGTTGGTATATCCCGGGTAGGCCTACAGTATAGTAGACGTAAATGAAGACAATTAGGTGTGGAGTTAATTCGGAACCTGGTTTTTGCTAGGTTGTAAACCGGAGTTCGGAGTGAAGAGGTTGCAGGGCCGAATCCCTCTTTGGGGGTTTCCTGTAGAACCTAATGAGGCCCTCCTGGGGGAGAAACGGGAGATGGGCCCTTTCAAACACCTTGACGCACAACTTTTTGGTTTCGTTTTAACTAATAAACCGGATGAGAAAAAAAAGTCAATGAAAAACCCTTGTATTCAGATTTAGAGGATATCCTCACTAAAAAAATGGCTGAAGGTAAAGATACAAATCAGATGATTTCCCCATGGATGACCCATCAACTTAGTGACCACCGTGCAATACTTGACTTCCTCCGGCTCCCGGGGTCCGAGTACAAGTATTCCTCAAGAGGCTTTTTTAAAAACCAGCAAATCACATACGGCCACCCCCAACACAAAAGAAGCTGTTTTTTATACATTTACATCTTTGATGACTTAAAGCATGCACAAATTGCCTTCATGTACGCTTATTTAGTACAGAAATTTTATGGCCACATTTACCACCCGGTAAAAATAAATTCCATTTGGAGACGATTGGAATACTAGGAAAAAAATATTATTAATTTCAAAAAAACTAAAATTACCTTGGTAAAGTTTAAAATATTTTGTAATTTTTGTGAATAAAATTATAGAAAAATAATTTAGGTCCCCTAAATTTAGTTTTTAAATTTTTTTTTGGGGGGGGTTTTTGGGAGAGGTAGAAAACCTAAAACGTTAAAAACCCTAATATTTTTTTGTATGTATTTGACATACATTTTGGGGGATATGTTTGAAACCCCTTTAAAATTAATAATAAAACCCAAAAAAAATAAAAAAGAAAGCAAATGTTTTTGGGACCCTAATGAACGTGGGGGGGTTTGACATGGACGGATCCTATGCCTTGCAGGAGGTAAAGCTTCCAAGGGCAATTATATGAATTTTTCACCCCTAAAACTAATTAGAACCTTTTTCTTTGGAGTGAGTGAATCTATAACGATCTCAAATTGGTGTGCCCTTTATCCGAACCCAGCGATCTTTTATCCAGGAGAAACAACATATCTACCCTTTAACAACATTTTAAAACTTAAATTTACTCATTTGACACGGGTTCATTTTTATGCAAAACCCACTCCCGAAAAATAGAGACCCTTAAAATTTTTTTTAAAGAACATTTATTTCAAAATAATTAAATTCTACGTTTTTTAAAAGTATTTCAAGTAATTTTTAAACAAATTTAAATTATATTGAAGGTACATCAGTGATAATTGACCTGCAAATACAAGTTGTATAGGGGTTAAACCCTGGGGAAATTTTTTTAGAAAACCCTTTTCTAAAAAGTAATTTACTTTTTTTTGGGTGTTTTTCGGCTCGAAACCTGCTACCGGGGTAATCTGACTGAAAAATTTTTTCTGTCAAAAACGCGAACCGAATTTAGGGCCCCTTAACTAGAAGTCTGGGGAAATTTCCCCCTAACTAAACCATCGTCACACAATTTACCTGTAATTAAGTCTTAGAAGATGAAAATGAAATGGAAATTTCCCCTGTGTGGGAATCCCTACAACATTGATTTTAAATTTAAAATTTCTAATAATAACAAAAGTTTTAGGTGTTTTTTCCATTTGTAATATTAATGATTGCGCGAGGGATTGAAAATTTTTTTTTTTTTAAGATTTTACCGAATATTATAATTGTTGATATGTATACATTGAAAATTTTATACTTAAAAAATGAGCAAACAAAAAGTGTTGTACTTTTCTGTACCCGGTTTTTACAAACATATATTTTCTTCCCCGTAAAAAAAACGAAGGACCGTCAATGAGAGCCCCAGTTATTGACGGGGTTTTTCTTAGGTTTCGTCCAAAAACCACACAGAACCCTGGCCCGGAGAGGTTTTTACTCGCAAGAAAGGGTGACATGTAAACTCGTACACCATTAGAAGCGTCCCTCGGTGAAACGGGGATAGGGACGTGGCAAGGCGTCGCTTACATCCTTTGTAATTTAAAACGAAAACACTTTAGTTTTTGATTTACAAATTTTTGCCTACCAGTGATGATTTTTTGCAATCATTTTGTATTTTGATGTTTTTCCAAAAATACAATTTTATTCTTGTACTTCAAATACAAATTTTTTCAAATTTTTTTGTATTGTATTTTAAATTCTGAAAATATTTTGTATTTCAAATAGTTTTTTTTTTTTTAAATACGTGAGTATGAAAATCAGGGTTTTATAAGGATCTGCTAAGGGTCAATCAGTCTAAGCTTTGAATACTATACACACAAAAAACACAAAAACCCAACGTCAGGATGGCCAAATTTCTCATAACTCGGAAAAAATTACTTTTTTTCCCTATTCCTATTATGTATTTTCAACTGCAAATTTAATATTTAAGATCAAACTTAACCACCCTTCCTATGATATTTCAATATATAATGTTTAAACGTTGGTTTAATAGTTGCGATTATGACGCTGTTATGGTATGGGATATTCATAAAAGAAAATTTCAAACGTTAACCCCCGCATAGTCTTCATAGCTAATGGTTAGAGCATTGCCCGAATGTAAGAGGTTCCCCGGGTTTGGGCCCCTTTTTTGATTCTGTCTATTTGCAATGTATATCTACAAGATGATTAACCAATTTAAATGAAATGTTCCAATTGTTGAATGAACGGGGCAGTTACTTAATTACTTTTTGTTGTGCCAGGCCCCCACCATTCGTTTAAAAGACGACCGAGACCCGTTTTTTTTAGTGTACGATGACAGACGGGGTATTTACTTTTTAGAGTAATTTACATTTTAAACCATGGGTCCTTAAATTTTATTTTGACTGTCGGGAAAGCTTAGGTCAATTTTTTTTCAGTGCGATATTTTAAAAATCATTTCGTTCTCTTCTTCTGAAAAAATAGCGAATTTCACTAAGTATACATAGGCTCTTGTTTTTTTTATTATTGACCTAATTTATTACAAAATATGTTTAAACTACCCGGAAGTTATTTACGACGTAGGAAGGTCTACGCATTGTTTTAATAGCTATTATTACATAATATTTCCACATTTCAAATTACAACTTTTACTTTAATGGTTTTTTTTACTTATAACTGAAAAATAGTAGCAATATTAAGAGTTAAGTTATATTAAAATAAAATACAATTTCTTAAATTTTTTGTAAAAATTTTAGTATTGTGTGTAATATAATATCATATTATTACACTCCATTGCAAACCAACCCCCCTCAACCGTTGCGTTTTTGGGTCCAAACCCGGGGTTATTTATATAGTTCATCTTCTATAGCCCATTCAAAACCAAAAACGGATAGAAATTTACAAACATTTTTTAACTTTTCAAAAATGCATCTTGATAAATTAAATTTATAGCAATAGGGAAATGACCAAATCCAAATATTTACGTGGGTGAAGAAATGGTAAAAAATACTTTTAAAAAGCCATTATACGTAATTAAAAACAAAAAAAAATATTTTAAATTTTTTTTGGGCTCAAAATTTTTAATTTTATTTCCCGCACAAACAGCACGTGACGTCAAGATTCGGCTAGAACACCAGAGCATTTTGACCAAATGGGCTTTCATACATACTTAGATTACACAGTTAAAATCACTATTTGGCTCACCTTATTGGGATTCGCAAGTACCATATAGGCGTAGATGCTCATTTTTCCCCCCATTATTATTGATGCAAATTTCAGCTTTCTTTTTTTAAAAGAAAAACTTTTAAATAATAAATAAAATGATAAACGTATTCAGAAAGAAATCCCTTTATGTAGTGGAGTGATAAAAAAAGTTAAGGGGATATTCCCTATTGTCGTATAAGATTTTCCCAAATGTGTTAAACCCAAACCCAGGCTCCAACCAACTGAGCTTTTTCCAGGCTAAGAACAGACTTTTAAATTGCTATTTTGAGTGTTGTTTAGTTCCATGTATAAAATTTGCTTTACGACCATTGCTATGAGTATGTCCTTAAAACGATTAAAAACCTGAATCTTTAATATTGTTTTATCGCAATTTCTGCAAAACGAAACATACATAATACAAAGAAACCAATGTGTAATGTCGTTAAACCACTCACTAAATTATATTGCCTGTGATTATTCCCCTTTTTAAATTTTTTGTGTGTTAAAATAATCAAAACAAAATAAAAAAATCACCCGCTGTTATTTTAAATTTTTTTTTTGAATTTGTTACCCCCAAATCGCTGCCATTTTTTTTTTTTAGCTCCCTGTTCAAGTTTAAGCGACTTTGGGTTGGTCAGAGTTTAAATTTGCTTCAATTGTTTTTATTTCGACGACCGTCGTTACGATCTTGCGACTTTATCCCTTTCCTCGATAAAAATTTCAGTGTAATTGCTGAAATTTTTTTTGATCAAAAGCGGAAGAAATACATGCACAATACTGCATTAAATACCTTCTCTTTTGTTGATTGTGGGGTAACGAGCAAGTAATTGTTGCAACTGATGCGATTAAAAGATTATCCGCGGGAAATTTTCTTTTACACCTAATCAACGAGGACCGTGCGTTAATAATTTAAATATTATACTATTGTTTGTAATAATGATCGGGAAGCCAAGGCGAGGAAATGGTACTGACCAGGACCAGGTAAAAAGTTTTGGTTTTATACTCCTACTTCCGACTGAAATCTCCGTATTTTGGATTTAAAATTAATTTTGACCTGACAATTTTCCACGCCTTTCTAATTTTCGCCCTTCACTTAAGTATTCTGACCTAATGCGTAATTTCAAAAAAGTTAATTGAAAATGCCCTTGATATTTCTGTCAGCTAAGGGCGTGTGGGCAAGACGCAATCGTTTTTGTTTCTTTGTAATTGTAATAACTATTATAAACTATAAAATCTTTACATAATAATATTGAAAATAAAATGTCCTTTAAAATGTAAAGAAACGTGGTTTGAGCAACAACGAAATAATTTGTAAAATAGAGGTAACTCTAGCATGCGTTACATTCGAGACTGGTTTGGGTGGTCGTAGGTTCGACACCAAACACGGACATACTCACTGAAATCTGTTCCATTGGGTTTCCTCAGTAAGGTGAATGCAGAGATTTAGTCCTAGGCTATAAACTAGCCCTTAGATATTTCCAGCTAATTATCATGAACCCTATACTTTGATAATTACTACCTTTAAATAAAGTTACTATCCTCAGGCAGGTTTCCTATAAGACACATTTTAAAGATATTACAGTAAAAGTGCACTATTTGAAGTGGAAATAAAAGACAGTAAGTTTTCTCGATTGTTGTCTAAAATCGGTGAATTAAGCCGAGACCAGGTTGTAAACTCTGAGAAGTTCAAATGCTGATATTGTTCAAACTTATCCAGACATATACAAGCTATACGTATACATTGTACACCAATCATAAAGAGAACTTAACTAACTACCTTCCTACATCAGCTACAATAACATGGTCAGATTTATCGATGAAAATACCATACAACATTGATACAAAATATATAATGCCAGAACTTTACTAATGATGGTTGTCATTATCCACTGGCTAGCGTGGGCTTGTGGCTTTCTGGTCGCTCTAGTTTTGGTTCCGGCGCGCCCTAAACCGAATTTGTTACAGTATACAGGCAGAGGCAGCTCATGAAAAAAGTTGCAATGTATGTTGCCAGTACAACTTCATGTTTCCGCGTAAAATTACACTAACAAAAACCAGATCATCCTCGATCAATCATTTCATGCCAACCAGCAAAGAAAATCCAGATAATGGTATTTGATTTGGCAATTGCTTATTGCGATAATTAGCAGTAGGCCTACCTATTTTTGAGCACCTATTTAATTAGACACCGATAAGATATATTATTAATAAAAAAGAAAAAACTAAACATTTGCATAGATAACAACAAATTTGAAATTAAGTTGTTGTTGTGAATGATGTCACGGCTAGATGCAAAAAAGTATAAGCATGTATAAACTGCGTATGCGTACTGATTATTGTATGTTTGATTTTTTTATTGTAAATTCTAGTCATAGATAAATGCATCTGTATTGTAACCTTCCAAGACATTTACAGTAAATTATTTTTAGTGAAAAGATAAGAACATTATGGTCCTCAATGCAACAACAAATTCCATGGTATCAAAAAATACAATTAAAAACATAATATGCAATAAATAGCACGTAACTGATTAGTGTAATGTAGGGTGAGTGGGTAGACTAATATTATGAGTATTTTGATCAATCTGTATTATGTATGGATGACTATACGTAGGCAAGTCGAGGCCTAAGTGGCTGAGCCAAAAATACCAATAACGTCGACGTTTTTAGAACAAAACTAAACATTCAAAATACACTTATTTTAAAGTGTGATTTTTCTCATAATATCGCATTCTAAATTGCAGCCAATAAAATGATTAACCGCTGTTAACAATACTATTTTTTAATTTAAGGCTTTCGCGGCCCGGAATAGTATCATACAAATTAATTGCTCTGGACAACGTTTGAGCCCGACTGTATGTGAACATTAATTGCTCGTTTTCTGAGGAGCCCACACAAATGGACTGAAACCTTAAAACAGTTAAATATTATATTCGTCGAGGCAAAATGTCCCAAGCAATTAATTTGTATGATAAAACTATTTTCAGTAACAATGACACTATTTTTATAAGAACAGGACGCCAACATCTCCCTGCCTCTGGAGCACATAATCCATCTTTCTCGTTCATTTTATAGAGTTCTAAACTCAACCCACACCCCGAAGTTCGGAACTAACTCAAGATCCTTGCCCGATCGGTCAGACATACACATCAGACCTATCTCCAGCTTCGGTCCCCTCTTCAACGGAAGTCCGATCGACAGGAAGAAACGATCAATCGATCTGACGACAACCACAGGTGGCCCTCCTCCCCCCAGCTAAAGACGGGTCTAGGTGACCAGTCCAACCAAAGTAGGCACTCGCCGAATGGTTCAGCCTGGTGGACGGTTCCTCTAGATCTGTCTCTTCTCTGCGGTATTCATAACAAACTCAGTGGCTCGCAACTATGGTTGCATACCATTTTTCCTCAGTGTCACCAACTCACCAGTCCACATGACAAAATAGTTTTCTCCACAATTTGTATACTCATCATTCTCCTTTCAAAATTAACAAACTCGGTATTGGACGACTTTGAGCAAAACAATGGCTTAATGCACTCTATACATAACATAATCATACGCTAATCTAGAACACACTCCCAAACATAGTGGGGAAAACAAACAGAAAGTTAGAAACAATGCCTGCAGAGCGATGCATGGATATCTTCCTAATCCTAAGAAGCTGCCATGTTGGTGTTGCTTGATGTATATTGTAGCAGAAGCCGGCCGGACAATACCACTCCGCGGATTCCGTGAACAGTCTAGCTCTAGACGATTATATTTTTCATACGTACGTGTATACTTACGCTGGGTTTTTCTTCACTCACATCGTCACGCAGAGCTTCATTGCGAATTCAATAGATCCAGTTCTGAAATGTAAATTGAAATACACTATTTAAAGGTATAAATACATAGGCTTACGGCAAAAAAAGCGTAAATTTATTTGAATTGAAATCTATATTTGTTTTAAGGAACGAAAACTAAGACTGATCTGGCACCTCAGCCAACCTTGACCTCTTGTAACTGCTGAATGATGACCGCTTGACTGAGTTTCGCCCGTCAACATCCGCTCGCGCTCGCCGAGTTGCGAAACTAATTACGTGCCTGCGTGCATATTTTGTTGATTTAATTATACATTGAATTATCTTATTTGTATGTAAGGAAAAGTTTTATAAATGCAACAAAGATGAAGTTTTGTAACGTTGGAACGCCGCTCCCATATTCTAGAATAGGTAGCAACTTAAATAGATTATTAGATATATAAATACAATAGCTATAATATATACAATATTTACCTAACAAGTCTCCTACACTTACATCAAATATCATTGAATATAATATATACCTACTCAATGCTCATATTGATGCTGATTGCCGTTATTTTATTTATTCACCGATTGGATTTATTCTCGAATATAACAAAGTTTAATAATTTAATAATTGTTTTGAAAAACCTGTTAATAAGACGTGCTATGTATGCCCCTCTTTAGGTATATTGTAACCAGGACAGCTGTTGTGAAGGGATGTCCGAGGGCTGTTTAAGGTGGTAGATAAGTTTTGTGTCGGAACCCTTTGTTGTGGTACTATCCTTACCTTACCGTAGGCCTACCTATTCTATTCACGACCAATGTCAGAGAGAACTACTGATTTTCAGACTTTATTAATTAAACATCTATAGAATAGGCGGCCACTTTGATCTTGACACACTTCCAGAAACCAACATCTTACTAACAGGGAAGTCCCGGTTGCACAACCAACTTCAAGGTACGTGTGACTTTCGATGTCAAATACGGTTTAAAGTTTTTCTTTTTCCAATACGACATGGCATGTCACAGAAATAAGTAAAAGCACGACTACGAAAGTAGGGCCTACTCAAAGGAGGGAGCCAAGCTCTTAAACATCATATCGTCGATTAAAAAAACAAAAAACGTCCCCATTTCCAAAGTAATGCTCAGGATGAGAGGAGCGTTAGCTCCATTTACTATCAGGCTATATTGGCTCTATCGGCTAGCCACTAGTCAGACCTGACACAACTTCTTCAAGTTCTTCAGCCTCCTCTACATCTGACAACTCTTTCATTTTCTACCTCCACCCAAGACACGTCTCTCTCTTCCAACATTTCTCTTATTCAATGCTAACCTTGTAAATTTTCTTCTTGGAATTATTTCTGCGTTTTCTTTTCAAACCATCGCTGCCACCTCAAACTTTAAACACCGGCCAGTTCCTTCCTTATCGCACTACTTTTCAATTTTATCCATTTTAGCAATACACTTCTAAGAAATGTAATTTCTGAGGCAAAAACAAAAATAAAATAATTCGCAGTGCGTTGATCGTTTTGGTGGCGGCGCCGGATATGCTTGCACTAAAAGAGGGTTCATTGTCTGATCACGAGTACTGTAATGGAGTAGGTTTCGGTTCATGAATTTTCACTTTGGGGGGCTATCCACTCCTCCACTACCCCCAGAGTCCCCAAAAGCATTCTGTACCACCCATGTTGAAGGACAATGCGGACGTCGTGTTTGGTTTTTATCTTGAGACGTGACAAAAGACAGAAAAGCGATGCAGATGCTTATATGTGTGGTTTGCTCCCTAATATTAGAGTGGGTATTTATTGCTCGGAGCATCTTCCGTAGTCTTGTTCGGCACCGAGGTAGCTCATCCTCATGCACAACGCGTGAGACTCTTGATTCGGGGGGTCGTCGATTCGATA
This sequence comes from Sweltsa coloradensis, assembly GCA_024449915.1. Classification (NCBI taxonomy): domain Eukaryota; kingdom Metazoa; phylum Arthropoda; class Insecta; order Plecoptera; family Chloroperlidae; genus Sweltsa; species Sweltsa coloradensis. The sequence continues at coordinate 15,103 of JAMZAV010004085.1, forward strand.
CCTGCCGCCACAAATCTGACTGAAAGTTTGTTCTAAAACGTTCTCTAACTAAACAATAAGGCAAATGCTGGGATTGATTCCTCTCAACATTACCTCCGACTACAATCATGATAATAACAATATTTGCGCTAAAACGGAAATAAGAATAACGGGAGAAGTAAACTTTCAAATACCGCGAAAATTTCTACGTGTACGTCATGTGTATGTGCAAGTTACCCGCCAAGTGACGCCAGCATCGTCAAACTTGCTTCGTGACGCTTAGGCTACGAGTTACGACGAGGACTAGGCCTACCGTGCTAGTGGAATATTACCTGTGGAGTGCATACAAACCATAGATGTGTCCATAATATGGAGCATATTATGCTATTGCTAGTACGGAAAAGTACATTTGTACTTTTCAATACAATTCTCTTTGCAAAAACTCTGTTATCCGATTTCGCTCGTATGGTTTCTTTTTTAAAGAAGACAGAAGTTGCAGAAACATTTATAACAAGCGGGAGAGAAAAGTACACTACACACTACCTGATTGCGATGAAATTTAAGGATTAAATAAAAAAAACTTGAACTTGAAAGAAGGGGAGACAATCGTACATGTTTCTGTATTTTCGTGACTTCTTGCAATAATATAAAACTACTAGGCGGAAATCTAGCCCATCCAGGATATCGAGTACACGCGATAGGTAAGACTAAAACAAGAAAAAGTAACGTTTTTGTGATACACAATGACGTCAATCCAGTCATCCATCTGGTGTAAATCTGTATAATTTGTTTCGGAATTACTGACAGAAAAGGAGGATTGAAACCACATTTACCACGGATCACGTATTTCTCTAAATAACACCGTCTTGAATAGGAATAGTATAAGTTTTTACCGTAACCCCTTATGGGCATAATGTTGGGACCCAAATTTTTTCTTTCTACCTCTAACAATTTAAAATTTGTGATTTTTTAAAAGAATTTTAGAATTTCTTAGGATTTTTTCCTTGATTTATTAAAAAAAAAAATGCTGATTTTGAATTATTCCAAATTGGTATCAAAGTTGAAAAAAAATCCAAAATTTGAATATATTTTCAAAAATTTGATTTTTTTGCAATTTTTCATTTTCTTGCATGTTTAAATTTAATCTGCTACAGGCAAAAAAAAATATCTGGGACATTCCGGAAATTTGTGTATTTTTGTGTTTTTATACACAATTCGATTTTTGATGCATTACAAAAATCGTTCTAATCATTAGAATTTAGTAAGGAAAAATGCTACCAATTCAGAACAAAACAAAGCAGTTTTTTGACCTGGTGTAAAGTATGAAAAACTTGCAGATTTTTTTAATTGTGTAGAATTTGAAAGATGGGGGCAAATAAGATAGAAACCACTGTGCTATAAAGGGTTTAAGTCGGTATTGTTTTATTTGATGAGCACTTTAAAAATATATTTATTACAATAGATATTCAAATTAATTAAAGGCTTTCGCTGACATGACACACGGCCAGACGAAAAGGCGACAATTAAGTGATGTATATTATGTGGTTCGCTCTTAACCATAGAGAAGCGAACAGCGAAGGCATGGCAGCTAGTAAAAAATGAATAATGATGATTGTAGAAGTTGCCCCGTTCCTTATTTGTTGACATGGGATGAAGCAGGGGCGCCGGCCGTCGGGTTTTCTAAATTCCGAGGGGTGCAGAAATATTGAAACATTTCGAACTGCCCGTCATTTTTTTCTTTTTTTGGGGGGGGGTTAAGGACGCGTAAACCGTTAGGTCATAATGCACCACTCTAGTCTAGGGGCTGGTCAGAATCATCCAAGGGTAAGGGTAGGAAGGGGGTTTCTCACGTCGCGGTCGTCATCGTCTTTGTCATCATTCGTTGTGTCATTTTCGGGGAGGTCGTCAAGGGAAGGGGAGGTGTCCCCGACGACGATTGCCAGAGCTCGACTCTAGTTTCGGGGAGTAATATACTCCCCTCTTACTAGCTGATGTTTGCGAGGTGGACTTTTTCTCTTGAATCGCCTTGTACGATTAGCAGAGTCATGCTCTGGGCCAATTCTACCCTGGGCTCAGACGGGGGTGCCCGTCAGTGATTTTCTAAAACGTTATTTGCTGTATTGTTTATTGTATTATATCAGTAATGAAATTATTAGCCTTTGTAACTGTCATGATTTGGGTATATTTTATTCAGTGGCGGACAGCCTGATTCATGGAATTCATTTTCAAGATGTTCACATAAATAAAACGAAAATTATCTACGTATAGTTAGTTAGTTAGTTAGTTAGTTATTGGGGTTTTAGGGCACAAAACAGTAAAGTTATCAGTGCCCATCGAATTTTCTAATTGCTAAATAAATATGAATTTCAAATTGAATTTAAAAGGTTTACTTTACGTAAGAAATTAATAACGTTATCGCTTATCTTTGGTGGTAGTCTGATAAAATTTCTTTGAGGGAAGGTTTTAATTTAAAATCTTTTCTATCACTACTATATTTTGCACAGGTTTCTAAAACGTGTTTTATAGTTAAAACTTCGCCACACTCATCACAAATGGGAGGATCTTCACCTTTTAGAGGAGGGGGTGGTGGAGAATAATAATAATAATTTTTGTGGGAAGCCGGCCCATGGTGCAATTCATGCCCCTCTTCAGGACCTGGTGTCTAACAAGGTATATTGCGGATGTCCGAGGACTCTTTGAGAGAACTTAATCAGCTCGGAAAAAACATCAGTCAGGATTGACGGTCTCGACGGGATTTGAATCCGGGACCTCCCGAATCAGAGTCCAACATTGTCGGCTGGGAGTGGGAGAGTGAGCGAGTTCGGTTTTGCAAAACCAGGGTATGTTTGAAAGTTAAAGCCCTTGGTGCCCGTTATCGTCGAAGGCGAGAAAATTTGCGAATTTACAACTTTAGTTGGCCTAAAACCGTTTAAAAAAAATCAATGCACAAAAGGTGATAGTAATTGGCTGTGCAATCGAAATAGGAATCTCTAGGGGTAGAGGGAGAGGAAGATCGTCCTACCGATTTCCCCCCTGTATCTGCCACTGATTTTCCTGAATCATTTTATCTCTACAATAATTTGAAAATATAGGCTTAAAATTTGAATTCCCTTTTCTGTTCAGGCATGGACAGTGAAGGTATTCCGTTATATTTTATGGTTGTAGATTTGTTATTCGCAAAACAAAAAAATGCCATACGACAGTGTTGTGTTGGTACCGGGTTCAAATCCCGTCGAGACCGGCAATTCTGAATGAAGGTTTTTCCGAGGTTTCCCTCAGTCGTTAATGCGAATGCAAGGCATCGAGTCCTCATAAACAGCCCTTAACATACCTAGTTAGACACCTAAAGAGGGGCATTAATTGCACCCTGGCCAGGCTTCTCACAAAAATTATTGTTAGGACAATTCCCACGATTCACCAGACGTACCAGATTTACCAAAAACATTAGTAAATAATGAAAAATATTATTAACTCATCCATAGCAATGTACTATACAATGTAATGTAAAATTCGAATACTAAAAATGAATGCAAATCTTCAAAGACGACGACGCGAAGCGAGGGCGCTTTAACCGGTAAGAGTTAATAACCTAAGTTTAAAAAATGATTTTTGGATGAGCGACGCGAAGACTTCAATTTCACCGACCCCCCAAATTTAGCGCGGGTGTTTTATTTTTATTATTTTTTCTGTCTGTTTGTTTGCTCTCTACCGGGAAACGGCATATGCGATCTTGATGAAAATTGGAGGGGACCTTCGAAATCTCTGAACTTAGACCTGCCACGTTCTTGGGTATAATCCATCAAATATTTCTTATGATTATCGTACTTTGACGATTTTTTTCAATTTTAATGAGATATTTTCGAGATATTTGGCAAACGGCTACTCCGATATTGATGAAACTTTATGAGAACGTTTAAAATCACTGGAATTATATATTATGTTATGACTTTAGAGACATTTGAAAAAAATATTTCTTATAGAAATCGTACTTTACGATTTTTCCCCCGGTTTTTAATACGATATTTTCGTGATATTGGGCCGATTCTAACCAAACGGGTGGGGCTACAACGTTCATATTTAACATTGACATAAAGATTATGGTGATGTAGTGCCTTTTGAAAGAAAAAGTTAAAAAAAGTTGGTCAAAACTCATAGAAATAAGGTTTTAATAAGCCTTTAACAGGTGTATAATTAACAAGAAATGTCAAGTAACTATACGGTTGTTTTTGTTGGCCATAAGGTGCTGTGCTAACATGTGCTGCATGGGGAAAAACGGTTTTTAGCGCACTTCCGTGACGTCACAGCCAAGATGGACGCCCCAAAATCTCTACAAAAAACTACCGTATAGAAAAAGTAATGAGATCCCACTTAAAAAGTAATCTTAGGCAAAAATTTCCATAAAAAAAGCTCTCCATAAAAATATGAATAGGTGAATTTTACAGCCTCCCCCCTTTCTACCCCATGAAATATCAGTTAATTATAAACCCATTAAAAAGTTTGATATTGATATTAAAAAAATGTATTCATGAAAATACAAAAACTTGGTTTGAATGGTATCGTATTTATTATGTATAATAACAAATGCATAAACATCCTTATTCATATTTTATAGTATTGTAATTACCATGTATTAATTGTATTTATACCATGCACTTGTCAGTGGACTAAAAATAAATAAATGAAAATAAATAAATAATCAAATAAAGAAGAATACATGGTTTAATTCACAGTAATTTGTATTATGACTATGAGATGAAAAAAGATTGATAATATGTGAACATTTTTGTAAATTTAGATGCTTAGCTCAAAACTTCGTTATTATATAGGCCGATTGTTTAGAGGGGTGCAGCGTACCCACGGAGTCGGCACCCCTGGATTGAGTACTCTATTCCCAGCAATTCCTTCCATATACTACACCTAACATACTATAGTTAGGGCATCACAATCACTTAACCCCACAGTGCTAATAGGGAAGCGCCTCAGCCCCTGTATTAGAGCTGATGTAAAAATCAGTAGATATTCATTTTAAAAAAACCCCCCTCGCCGTGGTTTATAACACCAAAAAGTAAAAACTTCTTTTTCCTAAGAGTTTTTTTTACGTTTACTCTCTCCCGGCTTTTTTTGGAAAAAGAGTTGTGAGTACATCTCAGTAGACAGCGGTTTACGAATGAAATTGACCACGGTCTTAGTTTACGGAGCTCAAAAAATCATTAAATCGTATAAACCCAACACAAAATGAAAATGTTTAATTTTATGTAAAATTTATGTTATTAGCATTTTTTAATGATATTAAAAACAAATTTCATTTTTTTTTTCCGCCATTTTTACTGTAAAAACTTTAAAGCTCTCTTTTATGACTGAAAAATTTTAAAATAGTAGAATAAAAAACAATTTGTGAACCCCTATACAACACAATACAATACAATACTATACAATACAAAACAAAACAATACAAAACACGAATGGGTATGCAATTCAATTGTCCATAGACCACCATAAATTTATTATTTATTGCTCAGTAATGCATCGTTATTATTGTGTAGATTTGTTCCCCTTCCTGTAAAATTACTCATTTATATGTTATTTTTTTATGTTAGTTTTTCTTCAATAATTCGATAAAAGTTACAAAACATGTGAGTTTTTAAATTACTTATGTAGCCAATTACCGTTATCTTAGCGCGAATAATCTTTGCCGCTGAAGCGCCCCCATAACAAATAAATACTAATACTCATCCATCGCCGTAAAAAACGTAAAAATCACAAGTCACAAGTCTCTAAAATTACCAGATTTGAACATTAAAAAAATAAAACCCGCCCGATACCAAACCAAACGACCTCTAGCGAACGTTCTGCACACCGCACGTTTCGCGAAGTCTACGATAGAGTGCGTTTCGTTAGCCATAATCGGTTGATTTTCTGTAAACATCACAATCTGCGATCGTCTTGTCATCGTTTGTCAAATTTGATCGGTAAGAAATAAGAATGTCTTTTCTATCAAACTATGAAGTAAAAACTCCAACATCAGGAAAAAACATCCGGGCTGCTTTAAAGGTACCACCTTATTCATAATCATTTCACTCCTCATAGCCTAGGCCTAGGGCCCCCTAGCCCTAGGCGGAGGCCCTGCTCTCTCTCTAGAGAAGTGTTCTTTTTCTCATAAGTAGGCCCCCCCGTCTGGACCCGGGGTTGTAGGCTAGAATTGGCACAGAGCATGGCTCTGCTTATTGTGTAAAATGACAACGACGATGACGACCGTGACGTGAAAACCCTCCCTTTTCCCCCCCCCCCCCCCCAAAAAGTGGTGATTTTGACCAGCATCGGCCTAGCCCCACCCTAGGCCTATGGCCCTTATGGTAGGGTATCGGCCTAGGGGGATAGGCCTATGGGGATAGGCCTCTATCCCCTAGGCTAGAGTGATTCATTATGACCTAACGGTTGACGCGCCCTTAATCCAAATTAACCAAATAATTCGGGAACTTTTTCGATTGGTATGGACCGGTTTTACAAAACTACTTACGTTAGGTTAGTCGACCTTTCCAAACTAGTTAGGCCCTACCTGCCGCACTAGTTCTAGGATATTTTTGATAAGAGCGCACCCGAAATCCTTTTCGTTACAAAACTACTTACCGGTAGCCTAGTAGTTGTATTTCAGTGTTTTTGTTGAAAAAAAGACTGTTAAAAAACCGGTCCATACCAACCGAAAAAGTAGGCCTACCATAATTCGTAGGCCTAGGCCTAGCCCTACCTTTATCTCCAAAGGTGTTCCCTTCTTTTCCGTAGGCTAGCCCTAGCTCTAGGCACTACGGATTGGGATTACGTTATTCCGTCTGGCCTAGCCCTACCCTCCTCATCCAACTCGTTACCCTCATCCTGATCCACAACCTGTTTGGCCTCATCTTCCTTAGGAACAGGATCACCGTTTGGCATAAAGGCCGGTACTCTTTTGGATGGTATGCCCCAAATTTACAACACTACGCCAACATGGCAGTCAGTTCTAACCTTTTTCACTAAAATACTCCACCTACAAAACCTTTAACATTGCTAATTTAAATATAAAACACTTTCAAAGGAAAAGTACTTTCGTTTGAAATAGCGACGTTAAAGGTTGAATTGTTTTTTTTTTGGAAAAAAAAGTGTGTTGAAAAGTTGGGGCTACCATCCGAAAGAGTAGGCCTACCTAAAGGCCTAGCCTACTTCCATGAATTATCTCATACTTCCTTCCGTTTACCAGTGCACTTGCCCGTAGCTATGATCGACCCTCGTTTGGAAGTAGAACTACCACTTCGCAAAAACGAGGTTTTCCAACTTACTTTTCAGGGTACTTTTTCAGTTGGTGTTGGCCAACTTTTAAACACTATTTGTTTTTTCAATAAAAAATTACAAAAACTACTGTAGGCCTAGGCCTAAATATGAAATAAATATAGAAATAGTTATGAACGGTTTATTGATATTACTAATTGAAAATGTTTCAATGTAGTAGGGCTAGGCTAGTTTGATTAGTACCGTAATTTACACAGAGAGACGCACATCAGGCTGATGGCCATATTGGATATATTTACATTTAGGTGATGCCTCCTTCATCCTACATTTAGTTAGGCTACCAACCTTTTTCACCTTAAAACACTCCACCTACAAAACCTTTAACGTCACTATTTTAAATAGAAAGGCACTTTTAGCACAAAAGTGACTTTTGTTTAAAATGCGACGTTTAAAGGTTTTTAAATTTTTTTTTTTTTTGTTTAAAATAGGCCTAGGCAACTATAGGACTAAAAGTTTTTTTTTTTGTTTTTAGGATTTTTTTTGTTTAAAAATAGCGACTATAGTTTTTTTTTTGTTTTTAGGATTTTTTTGTTAGGCCTATGTTTTGTAGGCCTAAGGTTACTTGCAAGCAGTGGAGTACAAACCTCGGCTTGTGGCGGTGCTCAGTTCTCAGCATGATCGGTCGGCCTAAAGGAGCGTCACGCATCGCTACTTGTAACTTACTTTTGTTTATAAAACAACAAGAAATGAAACTTGCGAGTGCATTTTTTATTCTAGGCCTACAACTGCAATTATAAAATATAAATCATTTACAGTGGTTTTCCCCGGTCGTTTTTAAGTGAAAAAAAACCAGTGTTTAAAAAGTTGGCCAACCCCAACCGAAGGAGTGCCCTTTTATTTCTTGAAACCCTAGGCCCGACAACGTACCGGTCGTTACTTTAGTTTTTCAAATTTTGACATTACGAGCTAAAATTGTTCTATCCTAGTAGGCTACTGGTGGGGCCTACCTATATGGAAGTTTTCCCATTATCTCACCTAGCCAGCCCAACCCTATAATTTGTCTTCTTTAGGCCCTAGAGCGGGGTTTACCGTTTTTACGGATTTTATCCGTTTTAACGGATTTTGAGGGTGCAAAACGGATCGACGGATTTTTATTCCAATTTACAGAAAAAAAAAAAAAAAAACCAAAATTGTTTTTAGTTCTTTGTTTTAAACCGTTTTTAGCTAGGACTGGTCAAAAAATCTATATTTCAATGCGATATCGATAAGTGGGAATATTTTCGATGCAGGCCTGGGCATAAATTATCAAAATTTACACCAAAAATGCAAAATTTCGGGGAATTTTGGTGGAGGTGCGGGTAGGTAGTCAAAATTAAATTAACCTGGCGGGTGCATATATATGGTGGAGGTCCCGGGTCATAAAACGCGGTTATGAGATCGTAAAAATCGGGTTAAAAATGCTTTATGGTGATACCAGTATCAACCCTATTTGGCCTCGCCCTCAAATCATTAAAAATAGGCCTAGGCCTACTCTTTAAAAAAAATTATGTTTTCAATTTTTTTACAACAATTACATTATGATATATCAAAATTGGTACACTTAGGCATTAAAAAAGGGTTTTTAAGGATTTGGGTGTTTCATTTAAGGATTTCTAAGGATTTTTGATGTGCTCAAACAGGATTTTTATTTTCTTGGTGGCACCTGCACTAGAGGCCTACATTTATTTAACTTCATCCCCCGTGATGACATGTATGCTTAATAGGCCCTATACCCTACATCAGTGGTTCCCAACCAGAGTCCCGCGGACCTTATGTAAGGGTGCCGCGAAACCCTTGTAGGTAGGGCTCCCGGTACATGTATATAAATAAAAACAAGAAAGTTTTTTAAATATAAAAAATAGGCCTACAGTAAGTAGGCCTAGGCTACTAATTAATTACAAAAGAAAAAATGTAGCCTACTAATCGATCATTACAACAGTTTTTTATTCAAAATGGTCCCAATTGAGAAATGGACATTGCGTAATCACGCAGCAACCGATGCTGATCTTATTCCTTTTGCTAGCTGCCCACCCTCCAAATTGGGCGATAGTGAAGGGAGTGAAGTGACATGTAAAAACTAATGTTCAAAACTATTGCATAAATAAATAGGTAAGTTAAATGTGCAAGCAAAGTACTATTAGGAATCTGTGAAAACACGGTTGTATGGTGACGGCTACTTAGCTATGGGATTTACATGGTGCGGTGGTGAAGAAAGGCCTACCCCGGGAGAGTCATTGTTTGTGGTGAAAAGTTAGCAAATCAAGACTACGGTTCCTAGAAAATTGAAACAAAAACTTATTTTTACTAAACTAGTCAACAATTGACATAAAATTGCGAATTTTAATATTTTGTTTACCAGACCTGCTAAATTACTACTTTGGGTGAAGGGGGTGCCGCAAAATTTTTAAATGGAGCAATGGGGGTGTGACGTTTGGCACTTGTGCGACCTGCCTTGAGCCCCACTGGGTGGTCGATAATTATCTCAACGTAGTTAAAGCCCCTAACAAAATTTCGGTTCAAGTAATTAAACAAAAACATCCGATGATGCTTCTTACACAATAGGTAGACGTGCCTGATAGTCCGGGGCCTGCAAAACCCTACCGGGTCAATAAATCAATTACACCTACGTGTTCCCGATTAACCAAATCGAGAAAGATATTATTGATGTTGTATTTGATACTGTATTTAACTTGGACATTGTATTGTATTATAATTGTATTAGAAGGTGGCAGGTACTCACGTAGGCCTACTATGGGGCAAATGCTCTTTCTGCCATTCTCGCATTTATTTTTAATCTTACATGTCAAATGTTGTGTACAAATAAATGCAAATATTAATAATAAAAATAAAAAAACTCGTAATGATAGTCTAATGAAAAAAGGGTGATTACTAAACACGGGAGTCTACTTTATCAACATTTAACACTGTTTTCAAAGCAATGGTGTTCTGTAATTCCGTTACCAATGAAATGTGGAGTAAATACACATTTTTAAATTTATTTTTTTCATTTAACTCTTCCTTATTTTAGTGAAACGTTAGAAGATTAAAAAAATAATTGATTTTTGGTAACGGAATTAGTACATTAGAAACAGTGTAGGCCTATAGGCCTCCGAAGTAGCCGCGCGCCGCGCCACCGTCGATCCCTAGCGGCACCCGAGAGGAGTTTAGAAGGTGACACGATTTGAAAATGGTTGGTGTAAACCATAGGATCGTGCTACATTGATGCACATAAATATTACTTTGCGCACTTTATTAGTGGTTTGTTGGAAAAGGGCAGCTGCTATACGAACATTAACACTTAAATAAAGGAAAATAATGTAGATTTGTACAAAAAATAATAGTAGCTTTATTATTTGTTAACTTGTTGTACTTTCCCGCCAAGGTTGCTAGAATGCGGCAAGTGCACGGTACGCTCTTCAACCCAGGACCAAAATCAATATAGGCCTAATATTATTAAAATTATTGAATAAATAATGCATAGATCCTTATCAATTATAACACATGCATACAAAATTACACGATTCTAAATATAAAGGAACAAATAAGACTACTGATACAGTGTGAAAAGAAATGTTCAAACAGGCCTACAATTAGATGCATGAATAATATTTGCAGATGGCTATTCTGATTTTTGAAGGAGATTTGGATCATTACAATTTCATAGATCATGGACCTCGCCTGCCAATAACTTTATTTTTATGTAAGCCCGACATTGCCTCTTATTTATTTTCTACTGTTTACGATGCGTACTTAAAATGTCATGCCAACATAATCAAATAAAAGTAATGGCAACCGCAATTATGACACCACAAGTTTTGGTTCCATATTATAACATTCACAAAATAACAAAAAAAATCAGTACTTTTTTATATAACTTATATTTAATTCAATAATAAGTATACGGGATGCAGGTCATACAACACTCGAGACTTCATACAGGAGGTTGTCGGAACAAAAACCGTCCCCAGCAATCCTGACGAAAAGTTTTTTTTTTTTTAATATGATGAATGCTAGGTAATGAGTTCACTTAAATTAATTGCTCAAGTCTTCGGACATTCCTTTCTCAAGGATGACGTTAAATTGGGGTAGGACAAGTTGCCGCCCCCCTCCCCCTATCGAATTTCAAGTAAGAAATAATGTATATTATAGAATAATTGCTTGTACAGTACATTGTGCAAGTTTGTGCACAAAAGAGTTAACTTATTTCAAGAGATATACTCAAATTAATTCGGGGGGGGGGGGGCTATCTGAAGGAGTCAACCCATATAGTTAATTTGATACCGTTTCAATAGTGGACATTAATGCATTTTTGTTTGTAAACAACAAAAAATTCATTAATGCAACGTATTTTCAAAGATGCACTCAAATTACTTGACGAACCCTCACAAATCTGTTGTAATACATTTCAATTGTGAACATATTTAGTGCATTGTCAGTGAATGTTTGCATATAGGCTAATAGTATCTACTATCTTTATAATGCACTAAATTTTGTGATTTTACTAATCAAATTCAAGGTGAACATTAGTGCATAATTAACCTAAGTTGGGCCCTAATGGAATGCTGAAAAAATGTCTTTGTGCACACTTCATAAAAATAAATACTTCTTATTGGCGTAACAGAAGGGTGGAAGGGGGTTATTATGGGGGGGGGGGGGTGGTTATGAACTTATGAGCACGGCTATGTTATTGGTGTCACTCAAAAAGGCTAATTTTCTTAACCCATAAAAAACGTAAGTTTAACTCATAACTATTGCTTATGTCAGTAAAATCGGGGGGGGGGGGGGGATAAGAGTCGCCCCACCCATGTGTAGGTATGTGTAATGTATGTAGGCCTATCTGGACATATATGTCCACTGTCCAGTCTAAATTATGTGAATATGTTATGCCAATAATGCTTTGCATGCCATGATCTCTATTAATTATTGTCGATGAAGGTTTTTAATGTATTTTCATGAATCATGACTTGCGATTTTAGACCTACGTGTAGGTCTAGATGAAATCCAAGGTAATTCACTAAAATAATGTAGCCTAATTATAATTTGACTATAAATTTATAACTCAGGGCATGTCTGTACTTTATCAAACGCCTAGTAGAATAGTGGTATCCCTCTACATACCTGCCAAGTTTTACGAATTATTCGTAAAATTTACGAAAAACGGTAGTCATTTACGATTTTACGATTGCCCTGTCAATTTTACGAAATTTTTTAATTTTCAAAAATTTTAAAAAAAAAAACTTTTTTTTTTTTTTTTTTTTTTTTTACAAAAAATCGTTATTTTATATTGAAAACTGGCGCGCCGTGTGAATTTCACGTTTCTTGCCTTCCTCGGTATGTGCAACCCCCTCCCCCTCACGGCCCGCCCGCCCTACCCCCTCCATCGAACATGCCGAGAAAAAAAAGAATGATTAAAATGTCCCCAAAACTCACTAAAACGCACGAAATTGCACCAAGATTTTAAAAAAAAAAAACCGGGGGGCAAGCCCCCCGGACCCCCCTCCACTTTGCTGGGGGCTCGCCCCCCAGACCCCCCGGTTGCCCGCGCCACCTCGTTTCCCCTTAAAAGTCTGTTTGGGGACTTTAGGAATTTGGGAATTCAAAACTTGGCAGGTATGCCTCTAGTATTAATATAGTAGGCCCTTTATTAAAAATAAAGTTTACTCCAGTCTTCTAAACCCTTTTACTTCATCTGTAAATTCGAAGATCAGTTGATAAATGCTAGGGTTTTGCTTGCTCACGTATCAGTCACCACATCTAACAACACAACAAACACATATTCTTGCTAGTTGTACCATCTTGTACAAAGCTAGCGATTAATTTGTTGCCTCACGCGTTTAAATCCGCATCTTTACCAGCCATTTCCCGCAGCACGCGACACCTTCCCAGTTTACACACTTCTGCCGCTAGGGCTGCGCCACAGTCTACTAGAGAGGCCTATTGGTAAAAAGAGTTAGGCTAAATGGCTAAAGTTCATATAATTATTTAACCTTTTTTGTATTATCTTGTCAATACAACATGTCAGTACGGTAATGAAAGGAGTTTCAATGAATAAGTTTTTGCTTAAAAACATACTCAAAATTGAAATAACTAAAATATGTTCTTAAAATGTTCTCCAACCTGCAGTGGTAGTGAAAATGGTACTTGTTCATTATCGGGATCCCCCCTAAAAAAATGTGAAAATTCGGTGAAAACATTTTATTAGACAATTACAACTCCTACAATACCGGTACATACTCCATTCCACTCCAAAAATATACAATTATATAGATTTACTGCACAGATGTACTCACCTTAGTCAACGTGTGAGTCATGTTCAACGTCTGAGTCACATTCAACTCCTCGCAAGTTAAAATTATTCATTGTAAACATAAATAAATAAAAACCGACGATGGAGGGACGAATTTTAAAAAAATTGAGGGGGGGGTCCCGTTAATGAACAAGTACCGTGAAAATTAAAATGCATGCAAAAGTGAGAAAAAATATAATTTTATGGACTTTTACAAATTATTTCCAAAGCACAACATATTAATTTACTTAAATTTTCATGAAAATACATTTCTTTTAAAATATTTCATTTTCTCTAGTCAGGGACACTTAGCTGTGGGATTGCCCAAATTTAAATATGTACCTACACCGCGCTTTTCGGGACACCCTCCTCGACACCCCATTCAGGCATTCACACACAATCATTATTTAGCGTAGGCCTATTTGATTTAAATTAGATTTATTTTATTCAAATCAACAATATCAGTTGTTCAAAACTTGTCAAGTTGGTGAGCGGATCAAATACTTTCACAAGCATTTCAGAAAATCTGATTAAAAAGGTTCTTAAGGAAAACTTAGCCTAGGCTAGGAGGTTGCTCAAAATGAAGAAAAAGTGCATTTGATTTAAATCAATGATTTTTATTAAATTAAATAATTTCATTTAGGCCTAAATCTGATTTAAATAAATAACACCCTACCTTCTGGTAGAGCTATTATAAGCCTATGTAGGCCTATATGCCTAATTAAGTTCTATAGGCCCTAGTACGTACAAGGGTAGTAATTAACATTGGGTACATTAAAGAATATGCTCAAATCTGCACATCTTGTTTTATTTTTTTCAGAATAACGGTCTATGTGGCGATGACTTTTATATGCTACACAATGGGCAAATCGTTGGTGACAACTACTTCGTTGCAGAAGGCAGTGTGCATGTCGTTCTTCGGATGCTTGGAGGAAAAGGAGGTGAGTTTATATAGGCCTATTATGCAGGGTGCGAATTGACGGCTTGGCAGGGGGGGGGGGGGGGTGGCCAAGTATAGTATGGTTTTAAGGGGTCTGGGGCAAAGCCCAGTTGCCGGAATCAATTTTGTTTTTGGGGGTATTTTTGCCCTCGAGATGGCATTAGATGGAAGCGATCTGAGGTATTATTTTGAAAGGAATATGTGTAAATTGACACGTTATTTATTAACATTACGAATAAAGTCATTTGATATGAGATGAGATGGATATCCAGAGGTGGGGTTGTAGCCATCCCCGGCGGACCTTACCTATCTATACCTTTCAGTAAAACAGAGCCAGGGATGAAATTACCAGAGGGGGGGAAATCCCCCTGTCCCGTCACCCTGCCTATATGCATCTGAATTTATAGTAGGCGTAGGCCTAAGTAACCTGCAATTATTTTTAGAAAGAGGACGGTAGTACCGGCAAGTCTTAGTTCCCACACCGCCGTAAGGAATTGTTATATTGTCATAAGGGAATAGGTATTAGGCTACTACTTATGTGTTAATTAAATGGCTTTTGTTTAAGTCGAAATAAATTGTTATCACAGCTTATAAAAACAACAAAATCCTTATGACAGACCAATCAAACGTTAATAGTACCTAATCCTTACGACAGACCTATCAGATGTCGTAACTTCACTACAGGCCAATAAAATATTACTAGCAAATCAAGAGTCTTGGATTCCTAAAAACAATGAAAATTCCTTACGACGGTTTGGGAACCGGGCCAAACTTGTTAAATAATTGTTGAAGGAATTATAGGCCTAGTCATTAAATTAAGAAAACTCATTGTTTGGCAAACATTGGCCTTGCAAAAGAACACTCTGGTACACCCTACTCAACAAGTGATTTCATGGAACCCTGTGGTTGTGTTAACAGGCTATCAACTTCACGATAAAGACTAACCGGTAACGTAAGAAGTTGTTAAGAAGGGAAAAAGGGCTCTGGGATTCATAAAGAGAAATCTAAGAGAGGCCAGCCGGGGAGTTAAAGATCGGGCATATAAGGTGGTGGCTAGACCTGTCCTGGAGTATAGGGCAGCGGCATGGGATCCGTATAAGCTGAGGGAGATTTTGGAGGTAGAGAAGGTTCAACGTAGGATGGCAAGAAGGGTTACGGGGAAGGTTAGGCGGTGGCGGTGGGGAGGAGGATGATAGGGGAATGCAGCGAGGTATATGACAGTGTCACTGCAATGTTAGGAGAGTTGGGTGAGAGTCATTAGAGGGAAGAAGAAGGGAGGTTAGGGAAGTAGGGGGGGGGGGGGACATCCGCAAGAGGCTAGAGGAGGGGCTTTACAGGGGGAGGGGGAAATCATTCATGGAATTTTTTAGCGTAAAAGTAGTAAGAACGAATCTGGGTCGGTATGGTTTCTTGGAAAGGACTGTTGGGGAAAATGGAATGACTTGCCGGGGGAATATTTTTAGCTAGTGGGTCTTTGAGGGAATTAGACGTTTTTAGGGGAGGGCAGAAATTAGGTTTTGGGGGGATGTTGGTTGCCAAAAGGGCGGAAGGGCCCCATCTGCAACCGTTAAGAAATGTTATGTTATGTTACACATATTGCTCAAGATTATTAAGCCGAGGCCTCTAGGGCCTACCTATGTGTTTGTAGACTATCACTATCAGCAATAGCAATTAAAAGTATTAATTCATGTATGTATGCGTGATTTATTTATTTTTTTAGTATTGGCTCATTTAGCCATTCATAACATTCAAGTTAAATTATTAGTAGCCTACTAAGAAGCCTACAATCACATTTCGATTGTTGAAAATAGTAGGCTAGGCCTAAGTTTAAAAAATCACATGTTACCAAATTTTTCTCTATTTCTAGGTAGGGGCCTACTACTAAAAACTATGGCTAGATAATTATTCAAATTCAATGTCCCTGCTGTTTAACCTTTTAAAGTTCGCCTTATGCGCAGGTGCCAATTGAGGGACCGCGAGCATAAACTGTGTAGGCCTAAGACAAAAAATCGAAACTGAGATACGAGCGGTTGTGACGGCGGCAACATGGCCGGTAGAGCTAGAAGCCATGCATAGACAATGCATAGTGATAAGTTTTCGTTCAGTGTGGCCCTATCTGTGTGCAAATTGGTGAACTCGAAGTGTGTTAATGACTTCAAATAGAACGGTGGACCAAGGCTGGCTGTGTGGGCATAAACGAGGTAAAGCCCCTTAAGCGGTGTATGCTTGCGGCTCTTCAATTAAGTTGTGAATATTAACCCAACTTTGAGAAATGTGTGAAGTAAAAGTGTGCATTGTTTTCTATTGCAGCATGCCTACTCCACTTCAGGTAATCTGTTGGTTGACCACCAATCTTCATATCAACTCTTTAAATTGGGAAAGTTTAATTTTTATTCAACTTTGCCATGACTGTTTGATTGACCCAGGCCATGTAATGTATCCCTTTTTGGATAATGTTGTGATGAGGGGTATTTAGTAGTAGGGCTACTAGTAATCAAATTAATAAAATAGGCCTAACTGCAATTTCTTGAGATTTGAAGAATAGGCCTAGTTTATTTATTCAATTTATTGGGGTAGGCCTACTCTCAACTTTCTTTAATTTTTGGTTTTGGATCGATGCTGCGAGCAATCGGAGCTCAAATTGAGAAGACGACCCAATCGAGAAGCATGCCGGGATCTGAGTGGTCGTCGTCTTAGGGACATTAACGAAGAGCAACGACTCAAGAATTGGATTGCACTGCAAGCCCACAGAGAACAAGAAGCAGTTTAACGGAGAAAGAAACGACTGGAACGTTTACAGGCTGAACCCAAGCATGAGTTCAAAGACAAGAATTACGACAAGGAGCGTTTCAGAACTGACTGATAAAGTCAATGATGCCGTGGAAACAAGGTAGGCCTGTTATTATTATAATAATAATCATCATAACTCATTTTCCAACTATGTCGGGTTGAGTGGTGGTTTCCACCATTATCAAGGGCATTAAGAGTGGGAAAAGCAGGGCCGAGCGCTTTCAAATTTTGCGGTGACTCCCAAAATAAATCGTCGCTACGGTAGCTCTCCCAAAAACCAGTTGCGTCTTCTCCCCTTTGGGTTTCCTAGGTTTACCCGCATTACCAGCCACGTTTAAAACCCAAACAGATTTTAAATTTGGTGGCGATTTGGATGATTTCATGCGACTGACTGCCACATCGAAGTTTTTAAATGACAAAATAAATAATTATAATGTACATCTTGTGAAAAGAAAACGTAAATTACACTCTAGAAATATATCGACAGAACTTTTTATAACTTTTAAAAGGTCCAAAATAGTCATGAAAAATGTTTACGCTTATCGCAAGTTATCGTGCATCTGTATAATACCCACTCTAGACCGCACGTTTACCGTGGTCATTGTTGGCCGAGGTGGTTAGAGCTCTTGTTTTGCATGCGAAGAGGACGTCGGTTCGAGCCCCTTTCTAGGAAAACTTTTTTCCCTTTTTTTACTCATTCCATTTTTGTTGTTCAACTTATAATTTGTGACGGAAACAATTTTTATAACTTCCAGTGCAAATTACTCTAATGGCGAAGGCTTTCTCGCATCCGTGAAAGCGGCAATCGGCAAGTTATGAAATTTGGCCCCCTTTACCGGCGGTAGAAAAAGATGACATTATACTTGTTAGAAAGCCTAATTCAAAATACATACCAAAAAACCGTATACGAAAAGAATCCCTTGTTCTACATGCCGTTTTGAGCGCGCCGCGACGCTTCCGCACGACGTTTCACCCTTTTGACCCTTTGTTCTAAATCAATAACTTTGTACGATTATTTAGAAGACGAATCGACCGTTCCAGTGAATACCCACATTTACCCATTAAAATAGTTTAGAGTATTTAAATGGTCTAAAACGAAAAAAATGTGACTTATCAATTTTACTTTGATATTCAAATGCCAATTTAGGGAAAACGTTTGAAAACATTTTGTTGGTTTATCAGTTTTAAAAAACATGCTGTACATGTGTTATAATACTTCAATGCACAGATAGTTATACGAAGCGCTGAGATAGTGCAGACATGCGTTTGTTCGGCCGCGGTCTTATTACATTCCGCTGTCGCGCAGAGTACTACTATTCACTGTGAGGTCCGGGGGCCAAAACCGAACACATGAAACAGAAAAATTTGGGGCAATAAAACTTCTAAACATAATTAATATGTAATAATTTGAATCAATTACTTAAATTTTCTGACACATGTCACGTCAAATTTTAATTTTTATTATGTAACACGTAGGCATGTTAAAGTGTGCATGACATTCTTGTATGGTTTTCTACGGGAAAAGTAATCTAGGGCAAACGGTCGTTCGCCCGCAGCCAAGCTAGGCGATGGCTAACTCGAACCCGTTTACTCCCACCCGAGTTGGGGGTTTTCAGCTATCTGCACACGCCGCCCCGAAAAATTTACAATCTTGAAACTCGGTGTATAAACCTGATATGTGGTTCATGATCTACAAAAAAAAAATCAGCCCGATCCGATAACCAGTTCTGTGTTAAAATTTTGCGTAAAATCGCGAAAAATTTCCGATTTGCTGGGTGGGTGGGTAACTAAAGTTTATCTATCCTTTGAATACAAAGTGACCATCCGCGGACGAGGACGGGGACCGGGGTCGCCCCGTCTATTTTTCTCCCATTTTCCTTTCCACCTTTTTTGGCGTGACCGAACTTGGGAGCGAACATGGGTTTTCTACCTGCCTCCACACATTTCAAATCTATTGTGATGAAAATAATGTATTCAGCGAAATATTTTTTTTAAAATTGCATGTATTTAAATGATGGTAAAGGGTTTGGGCTTAGCGCTTGTCAACAGGCGAAATGATCTTACTTCTTTTCTATGCGAAACTAGGGAGAAAGAATGAAATGCTTGGCTCAACTTCTAATCCACAGCATTCACAGCCGAAAACTTTTGAAGGAGAGCTTGGCTGCCGTTTTTTTTTTTACAATTTTTTTATTTGGGGGGTATTAAACTACCAAAAATTTTTGGGTGGATGTTACCAAAACACGTTTAAATTTTAAAATTGAAATTTGAAAGGGAAATTTTTTATTAATACTATGTGGCCTATACCTGATTGTTATTATCAATTAGTTAGTTTGCTCATTAGTTTTGCTCATGCTATAAGGTTTAAACCTCACAATAATGAATATAGTATATCAGCTTGGTGCAAAAACATTCTCTCGGAAGGTTTGATGTCCACGTACAGGGTTTTCCCTTCTCATTATTGTTTTTGAACAGTCTCTTCGACCTTAGACATTTTAAAAAGTTTCACCGACACTTACCAGCTCTTGTAGAGTAAATCGGTTTTACTGGGGGTTTTACTACGGGGTGTATTTTGTTTTTTCAATAGCAAAAGATAATTGAATCAACAGCCCAACGGCAAGAATAGTGGAATTTCACATTAAGTTTTCAATATTGTATCTTCATACGGTAACAGATACGAGTAAAAAACATGTCTTTTTGGTACAGGTCGATAACTGACTCAATGTCTAACAATTTGCCGTCACAAAAATAGACAGTGTCTGATCGATTACTTTCTTGAGTTTAGGACACTTCCTACACTTCCTACACCATTAGTATAATATACTGAACACTATTCCAACACATCCAAAATAATTAAAAGACTATACGGATAGGCCACAAAGCAAGCACACAATAACTATGATACTCGAGTAGATTTGCTGTTGAATCTATAGGGTGTTATTCCCACTCCGCTCAAGCATCCTCCGTGGCGTAACGGTTAGATGCGTGGCTTACAGATGGAGAGTCGCCCTGCTGGACCGAGTTCGAGACACCAAACTTGAAATTTTATAATTACTTGCAATTAATACATGTTGTGTTTCCACCCAAAGGCAATCAAACTGGTGTCGAAAAATAAGACAAAATAACCATGAAACCGATTATATAAAACTTTTTATTTTATTTTTACGTTTAGACCTACATATTTAGCACCTAGATCGCGCTACAGATTTTACGGGGAAACTAGCGGGAAGATCGCGGGACGTCCCGTGCGGGATTATCGCGGGAAGATCGCGGGACTTCCCGTGGAGGAAACTAGCGGGAAGATCGCGGGACGTCCCGTACGGGACCCGGTATCGGCCAGTAGGACACTTTTAGGCGGGACCCCCTACGGGAGTCCCGCAAGGGGTCCCGCCCGGCAAGTGCGGGAAAAAGACTGCGGGAAAGCCCAAAAATGTTTGTTGGGATATCATCTACTCCATGAAATTAATGTTTTGATCATGTTATAACAATAATATGGAAACGAATTTTGGGGAATACTATTAGGGGTATATAATACGATCCAGTCATAGTGCTATAAAAAGAATATTATCTTGATTTAATTAGGTGCCAGTTAGGGCGCCGCAGCCAAGCCGCGGTGCGCTATACACTCAGGCACCTATACAGCAAACAGATTTGAGGGATTTTTTTAGATCTCATTTCTTTGAGTGTGTAAGGTTTGGCTGTATTTTACAAGTTTTTGTTATGTGGGGGGATAACAAACACGCAAATTATCTCTAAGCACGGAACAAACAACAATAAACGTTGTGTACTGCTACAGTAGCATACAACCAGACGGACTTTAAATTCCAAATTGTATTTACAGTGTTGGCCACACTATTCAGTTTTAAAAATTCCATCAATGAAGCCGCTCTGTTTTAAAGAAATTATTATATTTGTGATGCAAGACTGCAATGCAGCTTTGTTCCTGCCCTTTATTTGCTGTCGATTGACAAAAGCAGTAACGAAATGTTCAATTGACCTGAAAATAACATAGCATTTATAAAAACTTACACAGCTAAATCACCAAGACATTTGTTGATACCTACATGGCCGAATGGTAAAGTATGAGCGGTTTGGCGCTTATATATCTCACAATGTGCTCGTCGCGACAGCGGAAGTAAATAAGACCCCGCAGCCGAACAAACGCATGTCATGCACTTTTCTCGGCGACTTCGTAAATTATCTGTGCATTTGAAGTATTATAACCATGTGACAGCATGTTTTTAAGACTGATAAACCAACAATATGTTTCAAAACGTTTCTCGTAAATTGGCCCTTGAATATCAAAAATAAAATTGATAAAAAGTCACATTTTTTCGTTTGTGCCACAAACACTATAGTGACAATTTTATTATATTTTGTTCCCCGAAAAAGTTCAAAACTTCCTAAATGAATATAAATTTTGTATCATAAGACTTATATTATTTCTATTATGGTAAGTTATCAGCATTTGTAAGGTAGCGTCAAAAATGTATAGGCCTAACGATTTTTACGTTTCAACACACGAGCGCGACCCGGACCTCCACCAAAATCATTAATAATACTCGCAAACCCTAGAGAAAATGAATTATCTTCTTGGAAGTGGAAGAACTTTTTCATTGTTTTTTCTATAAGTATTATTAGAGGAGCATATTTTTAAAACATTATCTTTCCATGCACGGTATAGTTAAGAAAATACCAGGTCACTTTCTCACTAAAATTGCAAACCGGTACAAAAAACGTAATTTTTATTAGTTTCTTGGGACAACCGGTACAGTGTTATGAAAAAGGTACTGTACCGGTCAAACCCGGGGGTCACCTGATTTATTCTTCACTACATAATATCATGCGATAATAAAATAATGTCAACATAATTACTTATAGTTAATTTCTCATGATACATCAAGCAAGCGGTGGATGCAGTGCCTTTCAAAACAGATTTTTCCCAGAACAAAAGCTACCTTCTTTTGTTTATTTTGTTTACAAACTGTACCTAGTTCCCAAGATACAATGCTTTTTTTTAAATTTGCTATGGTTTTCTGTCGTCATGTTACGAAAATTATATGAACATAAAACAAAGTAAGTTTCACTGGTAAGGGTCACTGGTAGGGGCTCGACATTTGCGTTTGACGGGGTAGGCCCTACCTCACGATGGCGATATCAGACTGTGATGACGTCAAAGCTGCCGTTTTCGGCTTTCGTACATGCGATCCTAACGCACAGACGCGGAACTCTGGTTTCAGCCATCAAATCCCATTTTTTTGGGGCCTACTTCTGAGCGTTTTGTGTAACTTTTACTGATGTAATTTAACGATTAGACCATAATTATGGTTCAAAAAAATATCAAATTTCACCAAAAGTGTTCAGAATAGTAAAATTAATACCGCGCTGTCATGAAAAATGGATATTACTTATTTCAATGCAGTAAAGTTCATCATCAAGTTCCCAAAAATTTATTTTTTTTTTCCGAAGCAATAACCGCCCAAGAAAAAAAAGACAAACCCGAGTTTCAAATTTTTTTAGATGGTTGAATTTTTATAATTTTTTTGACAAACTGTAGAGTTTTTATTTTTTTCTAACACCGCGCCGCGCCTAAAACCTGCTATGCTTTAGGCTCTTAAACTGTAGATACTAACTTTCCCAAAAATCAGTTTTTTTTCTTCCACATCACTAACCCCTTTCCTCTCCCCCAATTTACTCCCTCTCTTTTTCCTCCCACATTTTCTCTTGCCACTGCTCCCACACTTCTTTCCCTTTTTCCAACGTCTTCTTAAAATTATCTTTCCCTTTTTCTCTTGGCCTTTCCCTACTCTTTTTTTCCCCCTCCTCGCCGCTTAAAAATTTCGTTTTAAAAATCCTCTCTCCCCCCTCCTTTTATGCCCAAAAACCATCTTAGACGTTCTCTTCCTAGCTTAACTTCAACCCGTCCCCAATCCCAGTTTTTCCTTTTTTCTTTACTTCTTATTTTGCCATCTTTGTAACTCCCTTAAACTTCTTAAAAATTCATTTCTGCTGCTTTCAGGATCTTTTTTTGTTCCCATCCCCAGTTAGCCCCATATGTTAGTAAGGTAAAAATATGCCTTATACAGCAAAATTTTACATTTTGGGGGAAAAACTCATTCCATAGTAACTTTTCCCCAATTTGGTAAACCCTTCTTTTTTTGACTTAGATGACATTTCCCCTACACACTTTGCATTTTTTTGTCAATATATTCCCAAAATTTTTAAATTTTCTTTTTCTCAAAGACTTCTCCACGTAGTACAAATTTTATTTCTTAGGCCTGCCTTTTCTTTTTTTCTACGCAAACATTCATTTTTTTCGATTTTTTTTTAGACAAACTCTGTGTAATTCTTTCCAAATGTCCACCTTCTCTGCCTTCTCTGGCATCTCCCCCAAATCAAAAAAATCGTCCGCAAACACTAATTTTCTTGTGCCCCTTTCAATCTGTGTTTGGGTTTCCCCCTTTTAAATTTCATTTATTACAACAGTAAAGAGTGTTGGGATAACACAAACTACCTTTTCGCAAGCCCTCATTTTTTTGGGAAACCCTTTGACCACCATATCTGTTTTAAAAACTTTCACCCCTTTTTATATGTACTTTGTATCCTGTCATTAAAAACCCCTTCCCCCTCCCTTTTTTCCTAGACCTCCCATACTTTCTCTAGGCAGGGGATCATATGCCTTCTCCAGATCAAAAAACAATTGCATTTCCTTATTTTATTAATATTTTATTTTCAACAACCATGACGTCAAACAATAGCATTTGATTGGATTTGCCTAAAATTAATTTATGCAATTAGCAATGAGACGAAGGGAGGGAGTAAGGGGCGACGTAGGGGGGCAAGGGGGACAGGCTGTGCTGGTCAGAACCAGCAACAAGGTAGGGGGGAGGGAGGGTTCCCCCCAGTGGGGGTTTTCTGTCGTTCACGCCTTGTTGTCATTGTCGTCGCCGTCGGGGAGGATAAAAGGGGAAGGGGGAAATTTTCCCGACGACGACCTAGATCGCCATTAGTTTCAGGGAAAAAAAATCCCCAAATCACGAGCCAAACCAGGGAAAAGGTTGCGATTTGGAAATTTGATGGCCCCACTAGTTAGCTTCCCCCCTAAAAAAAGGTGTCTTATGTGGTGCTGGCCTTCGTTGTGTTTATGTTACTGTGTAGTATGATGGTGTTCGCGTCAGGGGCCAAACTCCCCTCCGATTTTGACAAAATTTAAAAACAGTAAAGGGACAATGATAAGAGTGCTGTTAACATGGAAAAAAAATTTTGCGGGAACCAAACCTAGGAAAAAAAAAATTACAAAAATTAGGCTACTACCCTACCTACTTATTTTTTAAACTTAAAGTTTTTTAAAAAAAATACTTTTCTACCAAAATGTAACCACTATGAATGTTGAAAACTGAGAAAATTTTTCAGAAATTTTTTGCCCCCCAAACTTAAAAAAATTAATTACTGCAAAAATCATTTTTGGCAAGCTTATAAATTGGATTGTTTTAAAGAGAAATAAAATAGGATGCAGAACATCGGGCGTAAAAAATAGGTGCATAATGGACCTTTCTAAAAAATTTTTTTGGAATCTTGATAGTTTTAATACAGAGGGGGGTGATGTGATATGTAATTTGGTGTAGCCCGCGTCAAGGGCAAGCGCTATAGTTAAAAGCATCAGTGGCAGACAAGTCTCGATTTGCCTAAGCGGTTTAAATTTATGTCCCGGCCGGGGGACTCGCTCACTGTCCAACAAAACTTTGGCGTTTTCCAGTATGGGAGCCCATAGGCCAATTTTGCAATGAAAACATATTTTGTATTCCACTGACATTGCACTGGGGGAGCACTGGTGCCGTGCATCACGTGACTGCGTTTCAGTGCCACTGAGGCGACTCAGTTGGGTTTAGTGGAAAACTCGAGAAATTTTTTTTGGGGAACCAGCCCGATAGGGGAGGAAAAAACAAAAAACAGGACGAGCAGAGAGGGCATGAGTTGTATTGAACTTGGAATTTATTTCCCTTTCCAAATTTTTGGGTTCCATCTAGGCCTAAAGCGGAACCGGTTGAATTTTTATTTAATTTGGTCTACATCTAGGGATGTGCGGTTCCAGGTTTTGGGGTTCTGGCCCGGGTTCCCGGGTAGTAAAGTACCAAATTTTCGGTTTTGGGATCTAAAGCTTTTAAAAAAAAAAAATTTTAAATTTTTATAAAAGCAACCTACCTAATATCATCTTTTATCTCAGAAGCGCGATCACTTAAAATAAAGTTAGGTTATATGTAGATGTAGGCCCTATGTCACTCTATTTATCAAGAAACTCCAGCAGCCACCATGACTTTTCGAAGGTGAGCTGTTGGATTCCTATCTCATTCTCACACCAATATAAAATAAAGTTATGCTTATTCATTTTATCGGAAAATCAACACAGACAAAAAATAAATGCCGCGATCGCAAGTCGGATTAATTTGTAAACAACTAAAAAACTCATAGAGCGTTCGAACAACAGACACGACCCAGGCAGAGATGTCGACACAACACGATGAAAGCCTCCTAGAGCGATACGCAGTCTGTAGTGCGCACGAGTGTGGAACTAGCAGCAAGTGTATTCGCGGCGGCCGGCCGGAAATCGTGAGGCAGTGCCTTCTACTGGCGAAAAGTCGTGACTTACGCACGCGATTATAACTACCCGGAACCAAACCAAAATTTCGGGTACCTGCACACCCCTAGTTAATAGTTATATCGATATTATCGATTTGATAATGAGTTAATGACATTAACATTCCATTAATCGATAGTGAAAAAATTATTATTAGTAGGCCTACTTAGCACTATAGGTACTTGTCTACTGCGCCTTACCTTACCTCCGAAAAATGCACGAATCTACCAGTATAGGCCAACCTACGGCATTAATCACAAATCTTGGAGTTTCCATCACACTGAGCTGATCTGCACATATGATTCACTGTCTTGTGATAATATTAAATACTAGCCCACTTGCATACTTTTGACGTTATGCCGCATGTAGACAAAATTGCCAATGGCACTGCACCCTTATTCTGTTAATTCACAGTGACAACTCATCAGTTAATGAAATGAGAACAACACTTCGGTATTTTGTTATCGTTCGGGCATCGATGTAGACCTTGGGCAAGGGTCTTTCATTAATCGTTAGGTAGGCCTAGGCTAGTTTTGTGTGTGTTGAATAATAGTCCTATAAGGGATGGGGTTGGAGGTTAATACATAATAATTCATTTTAGATACAGGGAATTACCGGTACTACGGTTTATTGAAATGAAATCTGACTCAAATAAATGCGATTTGAATCAAATATCATTTAAAATAAAATAACAATCACACATCCTGGTTTTTAAAACTACAATTTATAAACTCAATGCCATTATTGAGCACAAAAATATAGGCCTGCATAAGCTTATTCCTTGGATCCTACAAGTCATTAATTACATAATGTATGAATATTGTTTTCACTTTTCAGGTTTTAAACTGCTGCAAGTGGCTCAGGCATTGGTCAGAAGCGAAAGCCTTCTACTAGTACAGCTACTAGCGTTTCGAAGAAAAAGAAAAAATTCTCTTCTGTGGTAAGTAATGCTCCAACTTTTTTACTTTCAATACATACTCTATCGTTCAAATTGGGTTGCCGCGATACGAATTCAGTATCGATAATGGACAGTAGGCCTAAATCGATATCGATCGCGATAATCGATTTTAAAAAAATACGATCGATAATCGATAATCAATAAAATTAGGCCTAACTGCTTGTATACCGACGCGGACCGTGGTCCTTTTGACGAGTGCATCCTTTTGTTTCCTCTATTGCTCAGGACAGGGTTTTTCTACGCTATAATAGCAACGTCTTTCAAGAGCTCCCCCTCCCCCTCCTCCCCGCGTCTGGCCGCGCTACGAGAGCGAGTCTAAGGGGAGTAGACAGACCGCGCTATGCTACCTGCTTGTGTTGTCTTGTGAAAGTCGTTCTTCTTGAAACTCTGGTTCTGTGAAGTTTCATGTCAGCTTTGTTGAGATGTCGTCATTCATTTACGAGATATATTATCAGTTGAACTATTCAATGCTCGATATTTATAAGTGACGAGATGAATATCGTAGACATTAGTGGAAGGTACGACGTAATATGGTGTGGAGAGTGATAAGATAATATGATCGTTAGCACCTACGGAAAGAAGAAAACGATTACTAGTTGGCGTGGACTGGGGAGAATGCAGTCCGATAAAAATAGTTGGACCTTGCTTGGCCGTGACGTGCCCGAGGTGGCAATCATCGCCTGATGGCGCGCGGGAATGCAGCGCCTGCCGCCCGAGCCGAAGCCGGCCCGTAAACACAACACGCGTCATGCTGTGGCCTTATACTGCACAGTGCAGGGCGCTGCTTACTTCACGCCTTAAGAGGTGTTGTAGACTCGCAGGACGCATTTTTCACCGGAATAAAGCGATTATGTCTTGATGGTTACTTATTTTATGAAGGTCGCCAGAGCGGGCGGTAAATTACAAAATTCGGGCGGCGAGCTATTCGATTTATCGAAATATCGGATAACGATTTGGAAGGAATGGACGATTACGAATCGTTTGGGAAAAATTAATCGTATCGATCGAATTAGGAAGACGACGGGTACCGGGTACGGTCTGTGTGTCACTAACCGTTTACCCGTAAAACCGGTTCCTGACTTGAGGTGGTCCCATTGTAGGAGGAAGGCTTATGTAAACAGTGCGCTTTCTCAATCTTTTGTGCTGCGTACGTTGTTTGAATCACTAATGTACTTTGTTCATGATGCTGACTCGTGGCAGGGTGCTGAGTATTCCCCCCCCCCCCTCCCCTCCTGGCGAACCACCGGCGATCTTCCAGAGATTATACGGCGTAAAATAATTACAACAACTCATTATGTTCAATCTGCTAGAAGTCAAAACTAAAAGCCATCACCCTATGGTGATAAACCTCTTATCTTGTTTACTCTAATCGGTGCCCTCCATCCCCAACCCCACCAACCACGACACACCCCCGCCCCGCGCCAACGCATCGTGAGTAGTGACCTTGGACTTGGACTGTGGCAAGATATAAGCAGCTGCGTGAGTGTTATCTTAATGGCCCGCTGCCTGTTCCTCTTTCAGATTATGAAATATACTTCATCGCACGTCATTGTTTAAGAACAGCATTACGTCGTCCGAGATACTACGATATTGATGAGCGCGTTCTTCACAGTTCATAGACACCCCACACGATTTTTTTGTGTTACTACCGGCGGTAACCGCGGGTAATGTGACGGGTACCGGGTAGTAAAAAAGTCGGGTTTCGTCATCCCTAATCGATATATCGATATCAAACGGCAACCCTAGTTCAAATGACAAATGCCGTAGTAACAGAATAAGGGAACAAAATTTTATACTATTGTAAGTTTGAATAGTGGGCCTAGTATTTCAAAGAAGACAGTAGGCCTACTACACTTAAATACACTTGCACACTAGCAAGGTGCATTTCTTTGAGGGCTTCAGAAGCGCCTCCCACTCCCAGTTAAAGATCTTCACCACTAAGACGCACACATGTTTCCAACCCCCTAATTTAAAACAATCTGCAACAGAAGTGCTTTTGAAGCACCACCGAAGAAGCGCAAGTGTAAAGAGCACTAAGATGATTTTTTCCAACCACAGGACATTTGCACCTGTTTAGTTTAGTTAGGTCTGACACGAGGCCTATGCCTATTATGTAGTTTTATTAATAACGTAATTGGTTGCCTTGTTGTTCGAGATACAAAGCAATGGTTTATTTGTGGATTTTACGTTGACCTATTGAAATAAACTGATTTACAAAATGAGGATAAGAACAAAAAACGTGTACAATGTCAATATGACAGTTGAAATTCTGATAGTATATTTAAATAAGCCATAATATCTTATTACTTACTTAGTATGATTGGAGAAGGGTTGACAGGTTGGGAAAGCATAAAGAACATACAAAAAACATAAAACCCCCAGCTGAAGGGCTGGGGTCGACAAAAACTTTCACCTGCTGATGACAACTGCAGCTAATCTTAAAGTTGTTGTTACCTTAATCACGGACGCGTTCGTCCTCTGGGACTCATCAGGCGGATGGTGGCCACTAAAAATCAGCTAACTACATGTCCCCCAACTCACAACACATACCAAACCTGTGTAGGGCCACGCAAGAAGTAAATTCTGCATAGCAATTGTCTAATCATCATGCAAGGTGACGTCACACACCATTCATACTGGGGCACACAGTCAGCACAGACAGAAGTGGGCTTCCCTCCCAACTCTGGTGCTCGGGAGACAAGAAATCCATGACTAGAGATGTGCCCAAAATTGGTTTTTAAAGTTGAAAATTCGCGCATTAAACATAAAAATCGTTGATTTGCGCGATTTACCAAAAAAACACAATTTCTCATGCACAACTAAAAAAAAAAAAGTTAGGTAATTTGATGATTTAATGATTTAATAGAAAAAACAAGCTCATGAGAGTGAAGTTCAGAATCAGTTATATTTTAGCTCAATTTCAGCCTCCAGTTTTCAAAGTTTTCCGACAGTTTATTTTACCAGAATTAATTCGTCTACCGCACCTCCACCAAATTTACGAAATTATGCATTTTTTTATTGTGTCTTTGATAGGATATGAAAGTATTTTGGAACTACTCTAGTTCAACGGATTATTACGATCTCACTGATCGCGTGTATGACCCGGCACCTCCAGGCGCGTCGGAACGTTTTGAAAGTTGGGGGGGCAAGCCCATTAGTAGAGTCGTAGGGTACAGAGGGGTCTGGGACAAAGCCCCAGCCGCCGGAGGCGTTTTTTGCCGAAGCGGATAAAATGCACTATACTACAGTTATTTGTCATGTTTTAACGGCACTCGGACCTGTAAACGATGTTCTTACATCAAACTATCGCCCGATCGAAAAACTCACTAAAAATTTACGTGAAGTGCCCGTTTTAATAAATTACAAACATAATTTTTTAGTAATGACGAAGCCGACAGGCAAACATATTTGATTTTACCAACTCTTAAAAAATACTAAAGGAGCTGTTTAGTACGTTTCAGATTTAAAATTACGATATCAATTTAATCTTTAACACCATTAAACACGAAACACTACACACACACTTAAACTTTACTTTACACTTCACACTCACTACTTTAACACTCTAAGAGAATAATCTTCCCACTACCGCATAACGATGCGACACGAGTGAACAAAGACCAACTTGGTCTGCCAATAAACTATAGAAATCATTCCAAAGGATGTTTGGATTAGACGTGAGTCGAGTCACGTGTCCACTCTCACTGAAGTGCAAGTGAGTGACCGGCCCACACAATACAAGCCGGGGAGCTGGTTATAAAGAATAGTCGGATTGACGGTTCAGCACGGGGTAAGTCAGCCAAAACTAATATTCATGCTATTGGTTAGATGTCTTCATGGTAATGAATGTTGACAGGATCATCCGACTTGCTTTTCCCCAAAAAGTAGAGTAGAAATCTGATTTTTTTAACTCTAAAATTGCCCCCTATGCCCCATGGCATGAAAGTGGGGGGGGCAATGCCCCCCTTGCCCCCCCCCCCCCTGTTCCGACGCCACTGGGCACCTCCAATATATGTACCAGCAGTGTTAAATTATTTCGACTTCGCACCGGCACTCCACCAAAAACGTGATTTTTTTTTTTTTAATTTCGTGCCAATTCGCATTTAAGGACATAATTGCAATTTCGCACTAGTTCGGGCATCAACTAAAATCGCGAAAATTCGCGAATTGAAATGGTACCATTCAAATCACAATTCATGAGATTCATGTGCAAACTGAATTTGAAAGGGATATTCACTTAAAAAAAATTCCGGCGGAATTCGTTGTCACCATTTTGCACATCTTATTCACATGACTTACCCTGGATCGAAACCAGCGCCCCTTGGCAACAAGAGAAAAGCTGCCCTCCTGCGTTGCTGGGCCAGGGTGGCCTCTCATTATTCCAAGAGAAAGGTTAGAGATTGGAAGGGTGGAAATTACAACACAGCACAACCTGTACACAATGTACACAACCTTACTGTTCTGTGCTGACTGTGTGCCCCAGGAATGAATGGGTGTGTGAAGCTAACATTGCTGGATGATGGACAACATGCATGCAGAATTACTTTGCTTGCGTGGCCCCGACAACAGGTTTGTTTATGTGTTGCAGGAGTTTTGTTTGCATGTAGTTAGTGATTTTTTAGGGCCCACCATCCGCATGATGCGTCCCAGAAGGACGAAAACGGTGCGTGGTTGTCGTGGGCGATAAGGTAACAAACAACTTTTAAAGTTAGCTGCAGTGTCATCAGCAGGTGAAAAGTTTTGTGCCCCAGCCCTTCAGGCGGGTTATGTTGTTTTAGGTTCTTTTATGCTTTCCCAACCTCGTTCAAACCCTTCTCCAATCATATAAACTAGCCGATTGCCTTTTCCTAATTGTAACAAACGAGCTCTTACTTACTATTACTACTTATCTTCCTCAGAATATATAGAGGGGCGTAGAAAGAAAGTGGACCAACCCACCACTTCTCTTTCTGAATAATTTTAGGTTAAAGTGGGAGCAACTTATAAAATGTATCTTCCAACTGTGCGGATGGAATGCCAGTCTATGCTTTCCTAACTATTAACTTAAAATAATCACATCTTTAAATTTATTAAAATTCATAACTCAATAGAAATACTCTTTTCAAAGTGATGGTCCATTTTGCCTCTCAACAAGTTGTCAGTAGTAAATCCCTATCAAAGTGGCTTGGTCCACTTTTCCTCTTAAGAAGTGGGTTTGGTCCATTTTGCCTCTCAACAATGATGTAGTATTTAATTATCTGTGCTTGGTCTCAAATCATTTGGTGACTAATCTGCTAAGTACATGCATAACATCATTATTAATGTTAACTAACAACGATTATAATTATCATTACAAACTCACCTGTAAAATATAGGAAGATGCAGCAGACAATAGCAAAATTTTTGTGGCTTGGCCCCACTTTGCCTCTACACACTTTTTCATGATTTAGGTTGGTCCACTGTTTCTTGATATTACATGAGAACCGGTGGCGGTGAGAGTTGGTCCGTGTTACCACTTAATATTTGAATGTGAGCTATACAGAAATGCACCATAAAACTACATTAAAAAAAAATGTGGGTTGGTCAACCTTTGATTCTACGCCTACTAAGAGTCAGAGGCAGGTTCGTTACTTAACGACGCGTCATTACTAGTAGGTCATTGCTTCACTTACGCTATGATTGCTTGTAGATGGATGCTGATGAAGAAGATATCAGTTCAGAGATTATAGTGATGACTCGGTCAATGGAGACAATATTAGAAAAAAGCAATCCAAAAATCTCTGAAGAGAAAACTGAAATAAACCAGACATTTCTGTACCCACTCAACACCTCTTTACAATAAATACCAAAGGGAAAGGTTCCCGTGCTTTAAATAGTTTTTTTTAATTTTTTTGGACAGGACTGCTGATTTTTGTATAGTGTAAAGGCCTACAAAAAAAAATTCAGTAGTTTTTATTCCAACATACGTAACTTTTATGTAACGTTTTTTGTCATTTGATTTTTCCCCGTAAAAACTGGGCCAATTTTTGTGCCCCTGACCCTTGTAAAAGATCATCAAAGCCCTAATGGGGTTTGTTGATAGAATGCCAATTGGCTGGAGAAATTTGGTGTGAGATGGGACCAACAGTTTCCCTTTCGAAAAGGATGGGGCTGCGAATTTTTTTATAAACAGACTAAATTGTAAAAAAACACAAAAAAAAGTAAAACATGAGACGTTTCGACACGAGGTCTTGTCCACTAAAAGAAAAAGGGAAAAGTGACAAGACCTCGTATCGAAACTCTCGGTTTTTTTCCCGTTTTTGTAATAGATTATGTTTTGTTTCTTTTCAGAAATTCGCAACCCCCATACTTTTCCAGTTTTCTTATCTCATACCAAAATAGCCATGTGCCCATATAAACATTTTTTTTAAAATACTGTAATTAATTATGCTTGAATGTTTAAAGCAAAAATTATTTAATGTATAACCCCTTGGTACATCATAATTTGAAAAGGGTCAATCAAACAAAAATTTTATGATTTAGCACCAGCAAAGTGTTTTTGGCGTGATACATACCGTATTGGCGATATAGGCAGACCCCCTAACTTTGGGCATCAAAATTTTAAAAAAAAATATTTAAAGAAAAATTTTTTTTTTACACACCGTTATTCCTGGGTTATTTCTGCGGACTTTTGCGACATCGTTTTTCCCAAACCATTTACGCACACGTGATGACGTAGCACTACTCTATGCGACCGTTCTAATCGCCCCGTCATCTGTTCTGCAGCACACTTTACTGCCAGAGGCCTAGATAGTGGGCATCCCCGGCCCTCCTTTGTTTGGCGCACGCCAGACGAAAACAGGAAATATACTATTTCTTTGTCACACGGGGGTGTAATTTTTGGGGTTCAAAATTTGTGCTAAAAAAGCCATGCTCGCATATAGGCCGAGGGGGGATTTTTGAGACCTAAAATAATGAAAAAAAAGATGGACCTATATTCGGTACAATACCGTAGGGTTAATATGCAATACATGTTTGTTTTTTTTTTTTTAAAATTGGTTTCATGAAAAACTAGAAGCTCTGTACACTGCTCTAAAAAACATTTCCAATAAATTTTTTTTTACTTTCATCATAAAATTTTTACTTGCTAAATGCACTCGGGCAAGTTTTTTATTTTATAGGGCAATGAAAAAGCTGCGTAAAAACCGATTTTCCGCCAGGTTCGCATCGCATGTTTGGGGTTTTGGTGCTTCAGTCCGGGACTCTTTTGGTTCCAGCAAAATCATCAACAACAACAATATGCCCCGTTTGGATTTTTAAAAATTTAAAATTTTTGTATCAATGTCCGACAACGGTGACCAAACCCCAATTTTTTTTTCGATCGTTCTATACTCTGGGGGTAAATAATTTTTGGACATTCCCCTATTCAAACTGCACACATATAATCGTATAGGCCAAAGAATACTTTTTTGGGGGTAATTTTTCCCCTTGGGACACTTTAATAGGATATCCTACTAAAAATGAGGCCAAATGTGATTGTTGGTTTATTATGTATTTAAAAGCCACTCACAAAAAAAAAATTGCTATGGGGTTATTATCTGTTAAGAATTGAGGGGTAATTTTTAAATTCATGTGGGTAAATAACTTGCAATTTTCTACTGTAATTCAAAACAAAAATTAAATTTAAATTTTGTAGAAATAAAAACTGCTTTTGGGGTGAAAAACTGCCTTTATAGGAAAGCCCCTTTAAAAAAAAAATTTACTCCTTTTTCCTTTTTTTTGCTGCTCTAAAAAATAGCAGATTTCCTCTAAAATCAGTAACTGACCTTTTAGTTGAAATGTAAAGGGAATAGGGATTCAAGGCTTTTGTTCCCAGTTACGTATCATACATTCTATTCGGCTTCTTAGGTACGTTATACCAAGAAGTGGCACACACACTTGAATCTGGGGAGTTAAATTGCAATAAATGACACTCTGCTCCATGAAGGTTTGCCATCACTGATACAGGCTTAACAGAAAGGTGAATTGCAGATGCACCTCCCCATAATGCTGCCAGTTGCTCACACAGCATCACAGCAACTCCCAGAATTGTGCCGACAGGCGGCGTCCTGCCACTCTCAAGACGGAGAGTGCCCAACGCATTCGGGATCACTGGAGAGTGGGCTATTGGCTATGTGTACAACAGGACACCAATTAACAACTGATACAGCATGTGTGGTATCTTCAAGCATGGTAAAAACATTGTTGTTACCGTTTGAATCGAGAATTGTCAAAATTTAAGTATTGATTATTGATCGTTATTTCAATCACAACGGCAATCCTAGTGGCTAAAGTCTTGATAATGTTGCCATGATATTGAAGCGGTTTAACTCGTACACGTTGCATGGCCATCTTTACACAGCCACAACAGAACGTTAAAGCAGCGTTTTGTAAGCTGCGGTTCTCAATTGGTCTGCCAGGTGGTCCTTGCATCAAACTGTCATCCCTCTCACAGAGACAAAGACTAAGTTTACCCCACAGCTTGAATCCGGTTTAGTCATAACAATTCAGGCCAAAAATATCTATAGATTCAGAACCGATCCGAGTTATACAAATCACTTTCCGAAGTGTAATGGACCTCAAGTGTTTTTGACCAAAATTGACCGGTATAGGCACCGTGCGTTGATACTACTAGCGCTCGTAGCGGCGGATTCTAACATTAAATTGATGAAGCTGGCCACAGCTGACGTAAAAGCTATGGTAAATGCTTGCATTTTGCTCATGTTTATGTCAGACAAGAGTGTTATTATTTGCCTCCATATGACGTGAAAGTCGATGTCAGTACATTAAATTGTTTTCACTATAAAATTGCCGCAATCGCAGTCTGAAAGGCCGACTAGCCCTAATCGTTCAATAAAATGTAAGCCTCGCCGGCCTAGCCTGGCCTAGGCCTACCTAGACTGGGGCCTACAGTTCAAGGGGAACTGTCATGTCCTGCGATTGTGATACCGAATGTAGTGTTAGCATGTAGAATAATTTTGAAATGATGTGATAAGCCTAGCGTAGGTTACAAACTTTGATTGTGTTTTTTATGGGCTAGGACAAGGCCTTGGCTCATCAGACTAAAGCAAACAAACCTAGGGCTAGGCCTAGCCCTCGGGGGTAGCTGGGCTTGGCCCTAGGCCTACTTCAGGGTTTTTTATTGTGAATGAATTGTGTAAGATTTTGTTTCAACGTTTTGCACAAGGTGCCCAACCTCTAAGGTAGCGAATAAAGTTGTAGGCCCCTAGCATTGACAAAACCACTAGGCCAAGGGAAGACCTAGATCAACCAAGTAGGCCTACCCTAGGTGGTAAAAACCTATGGCTTGGGCCCCTAGGGCTGCATGAGGGACTTAATTTCGAGCAGAAAGTCAAATTACTTCTACAGGCTAACAGAAGCCTACAGTCCGTAGGCCTATCACCATCGCAGGGCATGACATGACTTGACAGTTCCCCTTGAACTGTAGGCCCCAGTATGCCCCAGTCTAGCTAGGCCGCGGCCCGGGTTACATTTTATTGAACGATTAGTCAGTCTTTCAGACTGCGATTGCATCAATTTTATAGTGACACTGACATATAAAACAATTTAATATACTTCCATCGACTTTCACGTCATATGGAGGCAAGTTGACAGATGTCTGCCTCACAACTCCCGCAGTTTTAAGCTGTTTATTTCGCCCGACTTAATTTCCGTCACGTCTAACACATGACCTGCTTTGGCCAGTTTCAATCATTTTAAAAACATTTAGGTGCATTGAAGAACGCAAGCACACTTTTAAGTCCATATTTTTAGATTATATCGGGACGCTATGGGACACTGCATATGGTAAAGGCCATTTTAAAGGCCTAGTAGGAACAGATGTTATTCAGCAATATGGTTCGGACAGCTGCCGCTTGTGCGCGCTGCCTGTAAATTCACTCGCCATCAGTGGCTATTAACCCTGCCTATATCAACATTTTTGAACAGTTGCAGCCTGAACTGATTTGACTAAACCGTTTCCAAGCTGTGTGATAGTCATAGAGCAACTATTGATAGAGATATATGTATATAGCATTTACAAGTGTCATTTTATAGCATGTTTAGCACCTATTTTTTGCACACCTTCAATAACTTGTGTAAGAGGTATTATTTTATTTTTATTTCAAAGAATTAATACAAAATGCAACAGCCCTTGCATTAATGCAGGATTCAGATTCAGAAAATGTTTATTATCAAGAAAAATATTTGAGGAAAAATATTCTCAGAATTTCCTACTGAATGTTAAAAATACATGATGGATAATAAAAACATCAGTATCACCGGGAAATAAACCCAGTGAGTATATAAAGACCCGATGGCGAAAACTAAAACGTTGATTTGATACGTAATATAATATATTCTACGACAATACTGATTCTTAAGCCTATGATCGCGTGTAATGTAAGTTAAATTCTCAAAAATCAATCTGGTAATATTATTGTATGGAATCCTGAAAATGTTGAAAATTCCTTCATGTTATACCCAATGCAAAATACAAAATAGCTATTTTCAATGATTTTTCAGTATTTTTAATGTATCCCTCAAGGTTAAAAATAATTACTTGGTGGCAACCCTACATTAATGCAAAGAAATATTAATACAGAAGTATATTAAGAAGTACATTCTTTATTTGGTTTGCACAAACAAGTGTTTAATGATAACAAGTGCATATTTCTATCTTTGTAT
Organism: Sweltsa coloradensis; assembly: GCA_024449915.1. Taxonomy (NCBI): domain Eukaryota; kingdom Metazoa; phylum Arthropoda; class Insecta; order Plecoptera; family Chloroperlidae; genus Sweltsa; species Sweltsa coloradensis. The sequence goes on from JAMZAV010004085.1 coordinate 52,670, forward strand.
TGTTCTCTTACTCACCAAATAGTAAAATACTAGAGAACACACTTGCATATTCATTGGTGATTTTTGGTGATTGGTGAAGACACTGTGATGACAGATAAGTGATATCAGTGTACTTGAACCACCATTTACTCCGCGGACCACAGTCCCGAGTCCTGGGATGCGTGAAGGAGGCACTGCAGTAACAAATTTTGGCCACTCGAATTTTAAAGGGTGTATGTTACAAATACTATGGACAAATAGCTTTACATACTGGCTGCATCTCCCTTTGAGAAACTTGATATTTTAAAATATACCTGCAGTGCAGCCTATATTTGCATATATTATGTGTAATACAATTTGAATATTGATTGCGCCATTGCACTTGACTTGCAAATAGATTCTTTGTTGTGTTTTGCTTTAGGGCATTAAAACGAGCATTGAAAGCTATATCTAAAAAAAATTTTGGCGCTTGGACTGACATAAGGAGTGTGACACAGTGAGTGACATACAATATTCATGGATATATTATATTTATTTCAGTTCAGTTCATCAATCACTGCACTACAACATTGGATGGAAGTCTAAAATGTGGAACCGAGTATAATTCTTTTGTCCACAAAGAGTGCTATCTATATCAATAAGACAAGACACATTTAAAAACCTGTTAGGACAGATGCCAAATTTTCCTCGTCTACATTTGCAACAGTTATTTCAGGAAATGAGAGAAGACTTTCTGCATCAATAACGATCATGTTTGGTGCGCTAGTTATCTCTTCTGTGTGACTATCCTCGTAGTGATAATTTAAATCCATACTATTTTCACATACATGGCCGCACAAGAAACAAGCATTACAGGAGTTTGCTTCGGAAAGTAGTATCGGTACGTCTTGTGTTTTGTCGACAGTATGTTTCTGTTCGTGGTTTTTGCAGTCTGCGTTACGTCTGAAGCGTTGATCACAGATGGGACAAGCGAACGGGCGTTCATTGGTGTGACGCCCGACGTGCACTTCCAAGTCGCCTCGCCGCCGGAACGCCTTCTGGCAGTGGGGGCAGGGGAACGGCCTCTCCTGGGAGTGAACCAAGAGGTGCTGCTTCAGGTAGAACTTGGATCGGAAACCCTTGGAACAGAGCGAACACTGGAACGGTCGGTCCCCTGTGTGCAGGCGCTCGTGCACCATCAGCAGGTTTCTGCTTGTGAAACCCTCGGGGCAAAACTTGCAAGTAAACGGCTTTACGCCCGAATGGATTGCAAGATGATTGTTCAACCTCGTTTTGGTTAGGAAAGTTTTCTCGCATGTGGTGCATTGGTGAGTTTTTATTCCTGTGTGGAGCATTAGGTGTTTCTGTAAAGTTGCTTTGCACGATAAACACTTCCCACATACGTGACACTTGAAAGCATCATTGTTCAGTGGCTTTGTAGGCTTTCGTTTATTGCCCAACTCCGCCTAGGAATAAAAATACTATGTTCATTAAGAAAATTAAGAAATAATTGGGTTGCAGTAGCACATTGCCTTGATTCAACTTCCAAACTAGGAATTGATGTTTTTCAAATCTAGGTACCCGTTAGGGCGCCGCAGCCAATCCGTGGCGCGCTACACACTCGGGCACCTTATACAGCAAGCAAAGTTGGGGTGATTTTGAGGTGTTGCCCAGCCGTCATGAAACGTGATGTGAACGTGAAAACTATCAAAATCGAGGGGATTTAGGTACCGGACAACACAATGCCAAATTTGGTTGGGGTACGACGCATTCCTTCTTGATGAAAAAAATGTCTTGAAACATGCTTAACAAAATCATTTTAAGGATGTTAGTTACTGTCTTATTTGTCAGTTTCAATTGCCCAGCAATTCTGACCAAACAGGTTGGGCTACAACGTTCATATTTTAAATGGATATCTAGGTAATATTGATGCACCTAGTGCCTTTTGAAAGAAAAAGATGAAAAAGTTTGCTAGAAGGCTTCCAAATAAAAAATATAAGCTTTTTTATTACAGGCATATAAATATAATCAACAAGTAACTATATAGTTCACTCACGCTCACACTCATGTGCACATATTGGAGACCCTCTAGCCACCCTCCACCCCCCTCCCCTACTCTAACCTCTCTGGTCAACAGCTTTGTGGACCAGAACGACCGAAAAAGCAAGGCCGAAACGTCTCGTGACTATTTAGTGATTAGTTTGTGTATTTATTTTTATCTGTGTTCTACTATGGCAGCCACCTCTACATCTCAGGTAAGCTGTTGACTTCTATCTCTAGCCACATTGATTATATATAATAGGTAGGGCCTATATATATATATATATGTTTAAACTTGGCTTTATAGTAGGCGACTATGACGCTGTTATGTTAGTACTTTAGACAGAAATTAAAAAAGTGACTACACCGGGGTTTGAACCCGGGACCTTAGCTTACCGGGCTATGCTCTTACCAACTGAGCTATGCGGCCACCAATTTAAAACTGTCTTATTATATATATATATAAATTAAATATATATATTTTAAAATTATTTTGTTTATGTTTTTGTTTTGTCCAAGTCTAACATAACAGCGTCATAGTCGCCTACTATAAAGCCAAGGCTAAACATCATATACTACATAACATCATTGGATGAGCGTAGCAAGCGAAGCGAAGATTCCATTTCACTACACTGGAGAAAAAAATCCGGATTTTTTTTTCTTTTCTTTTCTTTTTTTAGAATTTCGAAAATCATTGGGTCCAGGCTGAGTTTTGAGTATTTAACTATGAATTGATTAATTAAATTAATAACTTAATTGTGTCCGAAACTTTCAAAGTGAAGATAAATTTGTCATGTATGGTATCAAATGAAAGCATTTGTCACCAATACTAAGAAAAAAAATACATTAAAAAATATATTGAAACTAAATATGTTATAGTTAAATATTTTGATTTTGCGGATTTTTAAGTTTTGAAACCAAAAGATCAATGTTAAAGTAAAATGAATTTCTTCTCTTTTTCCTAATAGGCTACTGGTGACAAATGCTTTTATTTGATACTAAACATGACAAATTTATCTTCACTTTGAAATTTTTGGACACATATTAAGTAATTAATTTAAAATTCGTTGTTAAATACTCTAAACTCTGCCTGAAGCCAGTGATTTTAGAAATTCTTATTACAAAATCTTTAAGATTGATAAAGATTTTGTAATAAGTCAAATGATGCATTTTGCTACGTCACACAACATGTTTCTGTTACTTTTCAATTTAAGAAAATTTGTTTATTTGTGTAAAATATATTGTAATTACTATTATTGAAAATTGAAAAATGATAAATTAATAATTATAGTTACCAGTTCTTTTGTGAAAACTGCGTTATCATTGGTTAGAATAAATTTTACTTAAAATTTGATCTTTTGGTTCAAAAACTAAAAAATCACAAAATTAACATATTTAACTATAACATACATATTATATTTCAATATATTTTTTCAACGTATTTTTTTTCTTGATGTTGGTGAAAAATTTCAATTAATACCAAACACTACATATTTATCTTCACTTTGAAATTTTTGGACTTAATTAACTAATTAATGTTGATTAATCAATTAATATTTAAATACTAAACACTCCGCGTGGAGCCAATAATTTTCGAATTTCTCATAACAAAAGCTTTAGGATTGCTAAATTTTTAAGTTGGTATCATATTTTGTACCATAGCTAGACATCTTTACGCCATATTGTAATTTGTATTAAATACATTGTAATTACTTTTATTGAAAATTGAAAAATGATTTATTAATTATTGTTACCTGCTCTTTTGTGAGCACTGTGATATCATTGGTTAGAAGAAATTTTACTTAAACGTTGATCTTTTGGTTCAAAAACTAAAAAATCAGCAAAATCAACATATTTAACTATATCATAATATGTATATTATAATATATTTTTTCAATGTTTTTTTCTTCTTTATATAGGTGAAAAATTATTTTGATTAATACCAAACATGACTAATTTATTGACAATTTGAAATTTGTATCATAAAATTAACAAATTAATTTTAATTAATAAATTAATAGTTAAATAATAAGACTCCATCGTGGAGCCATCAATTTTTGAATTCCCTATAGTCAAATTAGTAAGTTTGCAAATTTTCATGCTAGTATCACTATTTGCAATATTGTTGGCTTAGGAACCGCACTAATAGAGAACATAAAAGACCAGCCTAAAGGCTGGGGGCAACAAAACTTTTCACCTGCTGATGAAGTGATGACACTGCAGCTAATTTAAAGTTGTTTGTTACCTATTACCTTACATTCTGGGACTCGTCAGGCGGATGGTGGCCACTAAAGATCAGCTAACTACATACAAACAAAACTCACAACACATAACCAAACCTGTGGTAGGCCTCGCAAGAAGTAAATTCTGCATGCATGTTGTCATCATCAGCAAGGTTACTTCACATGCCATTCATACTGAGACACACCGTCAGCACAACCAGAAAGGGGGCTCCTCCAAACTCTGGTGCTCGGGAGACAAAAAATCCATGACTTACCCTGGATTCGAACCAGGACTCTTGGCAAGAAGAGTAAAGCTGCCCCTCCTGCTGTTGCTGGGCAAGGGTGCCTCTTCATTCATTCTAAGAGAATAGGTTAGAGATAGGAAGGGTGGAGTCACAAAACAGCACAACCCGTGAGGGGGCTTCCCTCCTAGACTCTGGTACTTGGAAGACAAAAGAACCATGTCTTACCCTGGATTTGAACCAAGACCCGTGGCGTTATTCGCGTCATAAATCCCTATTGAAAAACAATGTTCACATAATATGTCCGCGAAAACCTGAAAATAAATATACTACCTATATATATTTATGATTAACCTTGGTTTTATAGTAGGGGTCTATGTTGAGTGTTGACGCTGTTATGTTGGGCACTTTTTAAATTTCTGTCTTCTCTTAAGTTTGATTTGATTTGATTTATTTAACAGTATGGTTACATCCAGAAAACATTTTCAATTGATACACTGAATATGTGTTTGAAAGGAATGCCAAAAGGCTGGATCATGTGAATGACATTAAGTGATAGGGTGCCAACAGCCCAACAAGTGGAAGCTGTAGTGCATGGGTCCTCCCCTTGCGACCGACCTAGGTGCAAGACTTGCCCCATGCACAAGCCTGTTAGGACATTCTCTGCCCACCTCACCAGCAAGGCCTACAAGATACATAACAACAACACCTGTGGGACCAGCTACGTGGTGTAACAACTCAAGTGTACGCGATGTCCTGATGAATATTTTGGGTTAACCACCAACACTCTACGCATGAAGATGAATTGGCACAGGCAGGACGTGCGAGAAGAGAATTTAGAGAAACCAGTGGCACTGCACGCTTAAGGGCATGGCCTACTCTTTATGACCTGTTTCACAGCCTGTGTCATAAGGTCTGTCCCACACCTATTATACATGTTGGTGAACTGAGAAGGTGGGAACTGGCCTACCAGTGGATCTGCAAATCCCGCCAAAAAACAAATTTAAACCTACGGTGATTCTCCTCCCTCTTCCCCCCCCCCCTCCCTGTCTCCCAATCCACACTCATTCACTCACCCCTAGCCAACAGCTAGGCTAGTTTTAGTTTCAACTCAGTCTATCTCTCTAGACTCACTGAGGAAGGTCACGTGGACCAAAAACGTTTTGATTATGTAGTTTATTTGTTTATTTATGTATTTGTGTTTATGCTATCTTTCACGGCGCGCCTACTCCATTTAAGGTAAGCTGTCGGCACCACT
>JAMZAV010004086.1:0-91205 GCA_024449915.1 Sweltsa coloradensis
TTGAAACAAACTTTTCTTCAACTGCTAGCATACTCCGAGAAATGCGTTAGGGTACGGACGATGGTTAGATCACATGCCTGCTGCTACTCGAGACAATGCTAGGTGTCGGACGAGGAGCATCTTTTAAGCGCCCGTGCTTCTGATCTGCCTTCACCCACACGAACCACCGCTCACGCCATAGGGCGGACCTCCTTTATAATCTATTGGCAATAAGAAGTTTTAGAGAAGAGTACAGTGGGTCACTCATCTCGTCCGAGTGCGATGAGTCCAAGGGTTGATCACTCGCACGTTCCTGGATCTGGTATCGGGCATTCCCGAGTACCTTCGATGTGTAAAACTGTTGAGCCTGCAGAGACACAACACGAATTTACATCACGTTACTCACGTTCGTCTTTCCGTCAGAATTAATTTATGAAGTTTTCAATCACTGACGACCGGGACTTGGTGGGTTGTCATGGGATTTTGAAATCAAATCCAAAACTAGAGATCAAGGTACAGACAAACATACTTTGAGGAGCAGAAAGGAGCCCAATCATTTTTATTATTTTAATCAATGTCCTGAAAGAATACATACAAGCAAGGAGTACAGTGAAACTGAAGATATTTGCAGATGATGTAGTTATGTGGTACTGTACCCCACGACGTGGGGGAACCCCTTCCCCCCATACGCTTGTGGCTGGTTCTGACCAGCACAGGCCTGTCCTCCCTTGTCCCCCGCGTCTTCCCTTACGTCCCTTTGTTCGTCTCGATTAGCCAAGTTGCACAAATATGAGACGTAAAGCAATATTTAATCAAATTAATGAGCGGTTAAGCCGTTAAGTGGCATATAATACAATTGACTACGTCAAGTTGTAATTTCTTAACGTATTTACATCTTCGTGTGACCTCTTAAGTTTTGTGAAACGTACATGAAGCACAACTGCCGACTTACCTACGAGCTGCAGCTATGGTCCTGAAGAACACGACAAGTTCCGATTGTCTCCTGGTCTATTGTAGCGCTCCGTGCCTTTCTATTATTTCGTTGAACACGCCAGATGGGATGAGTGTATATGTAATTATGAGTTCCCAGATGTGCTCGTTGAACTGAAATCACCGTCCAATCCATTGCAACAATAATACTTAACTTCTTCACAAGGTGACATTGAAGACCAATATGTAGTTCTCAATCTAATTACTCAGGACACACTCCACTTAGTACACTAATTATTGACTATATGGAAATCAATCTAGAAATTAGAAAAATATCTACAAAACACCAACAATCCACAAGTTACGAAGTTAACCGTCGCGGTATCTTTGGGGTAAAGCACCCGATCTGCAAATTGGAAGACCTGGGATCGATACCCCGCTGAGATGGAACGGTTGAGATGGTATGTACATATGAAACAAATGGGGGAAAATAGGACGCCCAAGAAAATGTATGATAGAATGATTGGAGAAGGAAGAAAAAGACGGAGTGGACCAAGGAAGAGATGGAAGGACATCATAGCAGGAGACTTTGAGACAAGAGTAGAAAACTGAGAAGATGTGGAAGAGATACATTTGTGGGAGGATAAAAAGAAGTAGAGGAAAATTTTTGTTGCTAAACCGAAGCTGACCTGCCAGAAGCAGGAAACGGCGATGGTAAATGATGATGATTATAAATCATAGCCAATGAATTTCTGTATTGAGACATCTATTTCGTCTCATTATTAGGCCAAACACATTCCTTTAAGAGTTATAACTTTAAATGGATGAGGCAACAAACAATGTTACGATAATAATAGGTAATAGGTAATAGGTCATAAAATGATATAGCATAAATAAATATTATGTAAATTTTGTTCTATAACGGTGGCAGGGCTTTACATGTCTGTTTTTAGATAATTAAAGAAAATAAACAAATAGAAATAAACAAATACCTTTTTGTCAAGGGGAACGAAACCCTCATAAATGCATCACATTTCTGTCCGTCCGTCTGTCTGTCTGTCTGTCTGTCTATCCGTGAAAGTGTTACGCCTCACGATAAAAATCAAACACGACTCCGATTACATACTGCTATTCAACAAGGATGATTAAGAATGTTGTCCTTTAAAAAAAACAGAAAAAAAAATCCCAATTTTTTTTCTGTTATTTTAAAGGCCTTCTTTTATTCAGCGAACTTTTTAGACAGGTTTCTTCGACTTGCAAATTATCGGCCAGAGGTGGTACAATAGCCTTAAACAATTTGAAATCAGCCACATGTGCAGCTAAAAAATACTACATGTTTCCAATTAGGAATAAAGAATGCATCACCCGAAATGGAGTTGAAAAAATAATCTAGTCAACTTGCATGGGACAAGTTTATCGGAACATAAAAACTAGATCAAAGACAAAGAATAGTTCCATCAACGTGACACATTGAATTCGGTAATCAGACACAAACCAGTGAATGATTCATTTTTTAAATTACTAATTAGTCATAAAGTCCAACCAACACATGCATTGGGTAAAAGGCTCAAAGTTGAAACTGGGATTTTTAGGGTCCCCTTGATTTTTAATTATAACTAAAAGGAAACAACTGTAGCTGGCTTGGTGATAAGACGTTCTCAATGCTCTAGTGAAAGTAACTTTACAAATATTAAATAAGTTGCATTTGATGTGCGTGCTCTTTACCTTTCTGTTCTGGCACTTGTGTGCGACGCATTTGCATTTTTCTCGGCATTCCGCCAAGAGGCGTCTGCAGATGCAGCTGCTGCCATTACAGAGCTTTGTCCTGTTTTTTGTTGCTTCGGTATTGGTGCCTCATTTACATACCGGGTTCGCCGATTGGGTCTGTAAATAAAGTGTAATAAACAAGTTGATGAATATGTGATAGAAAGGTAATGTAGATTTTTTTAAATTTTTATTAAACTAATAGTAGGCCTATTAGGGCAACGAATTTGTTCGAGCTCTTCAAATAAAAAAGTTGGGTGAAAAAACATAAAGGTTGGATTTTTTACCAGGTGTTTTCAACACCCTCATTAAACTACTGTATAAAATTTACTGAAATCACTGTAGCGGTAAAGGGTCAAATAAAAAAAAAAAAAAAAAACAATTACAGGTTGAATGCAGTTTATAAGTCACTGTAAGAAGATTTCGATACCTTGAGGTCTGTCAAAAAAAGTTCAAACTTTACCAATACCAATGACACAGACTTTCCAAATTTCTCATCAAAGTATTTTATTTAACAAAATATAATTCACAACAAATACATTTCCATTATGTGTTTATTTACATTTTTTATTTCCATTAAAAGAAATAACATTTCTTTTTTCTTTTGCTGTTACCATCATCTCCTATATTTTGTCACCTTTTAAAAAGTAAGTAAACAATTAAAACATCAAACATATCATTTTCATTGAAATTAATATCACAGGCGGCGCAGTATGACAGTACTGAGTGAACCGCACTAGTTTTCTCTCGTCGACTTCACATTGTCATCAGCGATTAGTGGAGCAATTAATCGCAAGTCGTTCAAAAACTTTTGTCTTGGTGGAAACCAGTACTCGATATTGCCAGCAGAAACAACACCTTCTTCAGAGGTACACATCAAATCTTCGGGAATTACGCCTGTAGAGTCAAGGTACTTAGAAATACTTTGTATAGAAGTTATGGAAATTTCGAAGGTGGCAACATTGAAGTAACATACTTTTCTTATTCAAGTTTAAGGAGTTTACGTGTCAAAACAAATCCTCCAATTTCAACTTTGCAGTAATTTTCATAATTTTAAAAATTTGGGATGGGATAATTTATTTTAATAATTCATTGTTTAACACATGAATGCGTTAGGGAGGTAGATGTATAGATAGAGATAGATAGATAGTCTTTATTTTCATTGTACAACCTATGGAGTTTGAGTTACGAGTCTCAACAAAGTGGTTGATATCCAAGATAAAACCTAGAGTAAATTGCAAGATTGCAGAGCTTTGCTTAATATAGTTGTGCCTCAAAATACATGCTGATATTTGGGACACAAAAGTCATGTCATTACCAGTTTATCACCTGTTCTATATTCTCAGTTTTGTTAATCCATCTTTGAGAGCTTGGTAAGATAGCCCTGCTTCGGCTATTAGATTTTTTACATCGGGATTCGACATCTTGCTAGTATCTGCGAAACTACCCAGATTTCGCTGCTTATTTTTTCAGCTGCTCCTATTGAGTGCATACTATCCAACACGTTTACAGTGCACTGATTGGTCATATGGCTGTCTTTATGTGTTGGGTTACTACTTCGTTGCGGTGGTCCCATCTGGACGTCCTTTTCCATTTCATACGAAAAGTATTCTCCGTATTTTATAACCACCTTTTCTCTGTAGCACACATTTAGCTCCTATAAGGACACAAATTTTGTTGTTAAGACGTTATCATCTCTAGCCTACCAGGATTACCCCTACACCCCCTCGTGGTACAGGGCGCGGGAAGAATGCATTCATTCATCCCCACTATCCTGAACCAGGCCTAATCCTACTAGTTGAGTGTCACAAGAAAAACCCTCCCTGAAACCATTTTGAACATCCGTGAACTACACCTCCCCTTCCAATGAGTTCCTAACATAGTCTACAACTACCCTAATCATAGTTTTGCTCCCTACTGAAGTCAAACTAACTGGCCTATAATTTCTTATCGTACGTCTATCGCCCCCCTTATAAATTGGCATCACGAGTCCCTCCCTCCAACCCTCAGGGATCTTGCACTCTCTTAAATACTTCCTACATACATCCCCCAAATACCTTAATGCGGCAACACCACCAATTTAAAAATCTGCACCCCAAACCTTTCCGACAAACATCTTGCCCAACACCCTCTTTATATCCCTATTCGAAATTGCGAGTGGGGTGTCATCCCTTGCCACCGCTCTCCTGTATCCCTATTCTCCTGAAACACTCCCCTGTAATAAGAATTTAAAGCTTCCGCCTTATCCTGGTCACTAACGTATGTCCTTTACCCCTCCCCCTTGGGCCATCAAATTCCAACTCGCAAACTTCTCGTGGTTTGGCCCGTGATTAGGGGAGTTTTAATCCCTGAAACTAATGGCGAGCTCTGGGTCGTCGTCGGGGAACTTTCCCCTTTCCTTTGATTACCTCCCCCACGGCGACGACAATGACAACACGGATGGTGATGACACAGACAAAGACGACCACGACGTTGGGGAACCCCTGCCCTCCCCATACGCTTGTGGCTGGTTCTGACCAGCACAGGCCTGTCCACCCCTTGTCCCCCTGCGTCATCCCTTACGTCCCTTCCTTCGTCTCGATTAGCCTAGTTGCACAAATATGAGACGTTAAGCAATATCCAATCAATCCAACCAAATCAACCAAATAGAGAGCAAAATCACCTGCAAATAATCTAAACTTTGCATTCAAACCCACCCCTATATCATTGATATAAATAAGAAATAATAATGGGCCCAGCACACTCCCTTGTGGTACTCCAGATGTCACTACACAATTTGCCGGAATATCATTACACACTTTGACTTTTAGAACCCTGTCCCTTAAAAAGCACGATATCCAATTAACAACCCATTTATCTGAAACCAAACTATCAATATTTAAAATTCATTTATCATGAGGCACCTTGTCAAACGCTTTTTCAAAATCTATATAAATTGCATCTACCTCCCCACCTCTATCTAAAATATTTGCCAAACCATTTGTCAAACCTAACAGCTGAGTCTCACAAGGGAACCCTTTCCTAAATGAATGCTGTTCATTAAACCACACGTCTTTCGCCTCCAAAATGTCCATCAAATAGTCTAGTACCAATCTTTCCATCATCTTACAACCTACCGATGTAAGTGATACGGATATATAGTTATTAAGTACTCCCTTGCCTCCCCCCTTTATGAATTGGCTCAACTATCCCCTATTTTTAGTCTTCTGGCAATACACCATCTCTCAAAGATGTGGAAAATCTTTTATTTACATATGGAACAACAGATGCTCCAGCCAATTTTAAGTATTGCCCATCTACTCCATCTCCCCCTAGTGCCTTTCCATTCTTCAATTTCTTCACTACTTTAAATACTCTCTCAAAATTAATTGTCATACGAAAGTCACCACTAATGTAACTTCTAAACAATGAACACTCGTCTTCCTTTTCCTTCAACACTTCAGAATAGTACTTATTTAGAGCTTCTGCTTTTTCTTGATCGCTAACATAGACTGTCCCCCCATTTCCTTTTAAAGTAGGAATTTCTCCTTTACCCCACTCTTTTATTTTACATACTTAAACATTCTATTCCAACTACCTTGTATATCATCTTTATCTAACATATTTTTTCATATAACTATTCCACGACTCTACCATAGTTTCATTAACTTTGTTTTGTAAGTCATTCAAAATATGCTTATTCACTTTCCACTTTTTAATTAAATTGTATACCGTCCTACTCTTCCTCCTAAGGGCTCTTACTTTTTTATTGTAGTATGCTGGATCACTATTTTGCTTTATATATTTACATTGGACACAATAATTTTTAACATCATAAAGTATCTTCAAGAAATTTTCCCACATTAACAGTGTCACCTCGTGCATACCTAAATCCATCATGTCCTACTTATTCGTCGATGACTTGGGGATTTTCTATAGGTCGGTCAACATTTCCGTTGCCGAACGACATCTACAGATTGCATTGAACAACATCGGTGATTGGGCCCGAGCACGTGGCACAAAATTTTCTGCCGATAAAACACAATGCATTCACTTTTGTCGCAGTCGGAATATGCACGTAGATCCACGTCTTACCCTTAACGGTGTGCAACTTGAATTTAAACCACACGTTCGCGTTCTTGGCTTGGAGTTTGATACTAAACTAAATTGGAGATACCACGTCACAGAATTGCGCAAACGATGTATGTTGAAATTAAACATCCTTAAAGTTCTTAGTAACACTTCATGGGGTGCGGACAGGACATGTCTTTTGCAAATATATGGCTCACTGGTTAGGTCCGTAATGGACTATGCCTGTTGGTCTACTCGTCGGCCCGTGATTCCATCTTGAAACTTCTCGATACTGTCCACCACAGTGGTCTCCGGCTGGCGCTGGGTGCATTTCGGACGAGCCCCGTCCTCAGCCTGTATGCTGAGGCAGGAATGACCTCCCTCGCAGAAAGACGGAATTACTTGTTGGGCAGATACGTTGAAGATCCGGGCAATGCGTAACCACCCATCTCATGACACTCTTTTTGATGAGAGATTTGGCCCGCCACTTCAATACAAAACTTTGGCGACCCTTCCTATCGGATTACGTTGTAGAAATCTTTTAAAATTTTAAATTTTGATGTTCCCAATCTATTGAGTTTCGTTTTGAGCCAAAACCCTCCATGGCTACTTCCGGAACCTGAAATTTGTTTCGACCTTTGCCGATATAATAAGTCCACAACATCATATGTAATTTTCAAAACTAGTTTTCAAGCTATTTGTCACGAATACCGTACCTTTAAATTCATTTTCACTGATGGATCTTAAACCGGCTCGAAGGTTGGTTGCGCTTACTATTGTGGCGGCAGTAGTGTTGGTTTCAGACTTCATGACATGTGTTCTGTTTTTACTGCTGAAATGTATGCCATACGAGAAGCTTTGAGATATATTATGAAACAAAGATGCGGAAGCTTCATGGTATGCTCAGATAGTTTAAGTGCACTTCAGGCACTCCACGTCATGTTCTCTACTCACCATAGTAATTGACATTCAGTTCTTCATGGAGAAACTTCATGCGAGAGGCTACAAAATCATGTTCTGCTGGGTCCTGGTCATGTAGGTATCTCTGGCAACGAGGAGGCTGACTTGGCAGCCAAGGCTGCAACGCAAAAAGCATTAACTGATTTTGACCACGTACCTGTTCCTGATGTCCACAGTGGGTTTAAGAACCATATGTTGAAACTAGGTCAGGATTGTTGGAATGCTTTGCAGAATAATAAACTGAGTCGTGTGATGCCCTGTCTTTCACTGAAAGTACGACCCCCTTCTTCCATACTCTCTCGTCGTGAGGAGGTTGTATTGGCGCGAGTACGAATAGGGCACACCCACCTCACCCATGCCTATCTTTTTACCAGAGATAAGATTGCTCCGATTTGCGACACGTGTGATGTGTTGCTATCCGTTCATCATTTGTTGACTGACTGCTCTAAGTATGATGGTTTGAGACTCCAATTAAATTTTAATCTATCATATGAAGAACTTTTGTCTTATGATAACAGTGAAAAACTTATCAGATTTCTAAACCTTAGCAATCTGATCGACAAATTATGACAGTTCAAATAAAAAAAATAAAAAAAAATCCATGAAGCATGTTGACTTGCTATTCATTATGACGACCTTGGCAACGGTTTCCTGATAATGATTATGATTTGGTAATTTGGCATTTTCTACATATGACAACTTTAGCATGTATACCTTTTCCCGATTTGGCTGTCTACAAATATATCGACCTTGGCAATTCTTTTCATGACAATGATTTGAAAAACACATTTAACCTTATTAACCGTATTTTATATTCAAACATAGTTAACTTAATATCTTAGAGGCGCGAATGATCTTTGCCGTTGAAGCGCCCTAAAACTACTAATACTAATACCAATACTAATCCAACACGCAACCTCTCGTGGTTTGGCACGTGAAGAGGGGAGTTTTACTTCCTGAAACTAATGACGAGCTCTGGGTCGTCGTCGGGGAACTTTCTAGTTAGGTCATAATCATGAGTTCCGTGACCACTTTTTCGCAAGGATGGTTTGACGATTGATTTCACTACTATGGACCATTAAGAAAAAAATAATGCCCCATGTCCCTCCAAAAATCCCGGCAATTTTTACTAGAGGCTAAAATCCAATATGGCTGCTGGGCACACTCTTGAAAAATTAAATTTTGAACCAGAGCAAGTAGAATCAAGTGCAAAGATATTTTTTGTGTTAAACTGACCACAGGGATTCTGATTAAGATATAAGTTTGACCCTACGACGCCCATTTTGAACCAGAATCACAAGATGGCCACCTGCGCCATTGTGGAAAATTAAGTTTTGAACCAGAGCATCTAGAATCAACGTACAAATACACATTTTCTTGTAAATAGACCACAAGGATTCAGAATATGACGTTAATTTGACGTTACGATATAATTTTGACTCATAAATCCAAAATGGCCACCATCCAGTGTAGCAAAAGGTTTACGTTTGTACTTAAGCAAGTACCCACAACAAGGATCTCTTGCTGTAAAGTACCATGATTTTACCATGAGATGGTATGTCAGTAAATTTTCTATTACAAATGACTACAACGTAAATATAAACCGAATTTATGAAGTCACAAATTGTTTTTCGTTGAAAATTAACGTTATTTTACCACTGTAACGTGGTAGTTAAGACCAAAATGTGCCCCCGAGAAATATGATCAGTCTGAATCGAGGCATCCTGCCATACTATATTAGGAATCAGACGATTCCATGTAATACCTGCTTTTCTCAGTAAAATATCCACCTCAGGTTGCTGTCATCATCATCCTATAGCTCTCTTCACTGGCCCTAGTGCAGCGCCATGCTGCCGTGGTTGGTTGCGTACAAGTTAGGTATGGAAGATGATTTTTTGACTTCTGTGCGATGCTGACAGCTCGCTTCTTTGATCAGGTCGGCTTCTTTCGTACTGACTTCACTCAGTCTATTACAGGCAACCCCTACTCTATGGCCTGGGACATATGGATAATGCTCCATGAACAAGGTCAGCAACATGAAGTCTGGCTGGCTCTCCAGCCTCCAGAATAAGAAACAGCAGCTAGTGCACTCCAGAAATGTAAATGATGTGGCCCGGGTCCGAGCGGCTGATAACGCCATGACCATAAATAAATACAAAATTACAAAGTTGAAGCACGTGGAATGCGGTCTGAAACGGATGAGATAAAATGAGCAATGCATGCAGGATAAAGTCGCATGCATGCACAAGTTTGACTCCTGTCCATTCAACCAAGCTTCACCCACCTATATACAGGTGGGTGTCTACAGTCCGCCATGCCTGCCTTTGATGAGCGCGTTGCAGATTAGAACTCTGCCTATGCTGCGGGAGAGGAAAAGTTTACCAGATTCTTGCAAGATTGGATGTTCAGTAAGAATACCTCCCTTAATGCACCCTTCTTTTTGAGCAAGCGGTAAACGTTTGCCAAGATGACAGAAACGGACAAGCATGGGGACGTACTTAAAGTGAGAGCTGCTGAAATGGAGCAGAGCGCTCTCAAGTCATTCATCGACCCGGCTGATGTCAGTAAACTCGTGGACCCCGCTGGAACATCGTGTCGTCGATGAATGTATGGCCCTATTCAACTCTAACGGCACATACAGGAAGACACAGAAAAGCAAGCTCATTCAGAGACTCTCTGCAATCTGTTGATCTGCAGGAACTTAACACCGCTCTCATCGACGTGGGCATGTTGTGGAGGATTGCAACTCTATCAGCAGAAGAACGACAGACGCAATATGGCACCCAAATAAGTGGTCGGATTACGTCCTAAAGTGTCATCCATCATCATTGCCGGCCATAGAGATGCTGTGCCATCTGCCATCTGTGTGAATGACCCTTACGACGCCCCGTACTCAACTAAAGATATTGAACCGTGAACAGGACCTGCGGGTTCAGGGTAGGCACATATCCTCAATATGTAGGTACATGAAAATGAGCCACCCTTTCCCATCTGCCCGAGCATTCAAAACGCTGCTGTGTGTAGCGACGGCAACAAGAGGCCGCTGCAAAAACTGATATGCGACTATCTGACAGACCTTTCAGAAAGGGTTGATATAATGATTGTCTATACTCTGTTTGTTCCTACTGCACCACTGGTCAACCAAACAACTAATGGGGAACTACAGCTTTGACCAGACTGAGGCTGACACTATCATCTTTTCGATTTACGCAGCTCTGCGCGAGTCCGGCTTTACCGCCTGTTGTCATTGATACTGCCAATACTGATGCGTATGTCGCGGCAGCTGAACGGAATGCTCTGTTTCAAGAGGAAGCAGAAGACAATCTTATGTCGTGTCCTGGTAAAATGACGAGATGGTAGATTGTATTGTGCAGCTAACTGCATGGTAAGTTGTGATGCCAACTCAGGCTTCTACGGCAAAAGTAGGAAGTCGGTGTTTGACCGGATGGCAAAGATTCCTGTGGCCCGACAACAGATCTCGAGGTGCGGAGATTGACTTGACCTTTCAGGACGAGGTACTAGAGAAGCTCTTCCAGTTCACACGACATGTCATATATGGCGACATAAGAGTACCAACATGACTGAAGCCAATTCAGCAAAGTGGAGAACACTGAAAAGACAAAATCATTCATCCTTCTCCCTCCAGATGCAGCTAGCCTACGCCAACACTGCCTCGGTGCAAACTACTTAGCGTATCTTAAGCGCCACTCTTCCAAGAAGGACCACCTCTCACCACTTGGGCATGGTTGGGAACTTGTGGGTGGTCATTGTCCACCACAGGCGACCTACTCTCCTAGCTCATCTACCTGCACTAGGGCCAGTTGAAGAGAGCGAGGATGATGACAGCAACCTGTTGGAGGATATTTTACTGAAGAAAATGGGGTATTGCACAGAATCGTCTGATCCTGAATATAGTATGGCAGGATGCCCCAATTCAGATAGATCACACTTCTCGGGGCACATTTTTGTCTTAATTACCAAGTCAAAACAGTGTTACAGTGGTAAAAAAAAAGTTAATTTTCAAAGAAAGACAATTTATGACGTCTTAAATTCTGTTTTTATTTACGTTGCGGTCGAGGTTGCGGTGTCATTTGTAATAGAAAATTTACTGACATACCATCTCATGGTAAAATGATGGTACTTTACAGCAAGAGATCCTTGTGGGAGTACTTGCTTAAGTACAAACGTAAAACGTTTGCTACACTGGATGGCGGCCATTTTGGATTTATGAGTCAAAATGATATCGTAACGTCAAATTAACGTCCATATCTGAATCCTTGTGGTCTATTCACAAGAAAAAGTGTATTTGTACTTGA
Organism: Sweltsa coloradensis; assembly: GCA_024449915.1. NCBI lineage: Eukaryota > Metazoa > Arthropoda > Insecta > Plecoptera > Chloroperlidae > Sweltsa > Sweltsa coloradensis. The sequence continues at coordinate 12,000 of JAMZAV010004086.1, forward strand.
TTCTAGATGCTCTGGTTCAAAACTTAATTTTCCACAATGGCGCAGGTGGCCATCTTGCATTTCTGGTTAAAAATGGCGTCGAAGCGTCAAAACAAATATCAAATTCAGAATCCTTGTGGTCAGTTTAAACAAGAAAATGTCTGCACTTGATTCTACTTGCTCTGGTTCAAAATTTAATTTTAAAGAGTGTGCCCGGCAGCCATATTGGATTTTAGCCTCTAGTAAAATTTGCCGGATTTTTGGGAGGGACATGGGGTCTTATTTTTTTCGAAATGGTCCATAGTAGTCAAATCAATGTAAAACCACCCTTTGGGCGAAAAAGTGGTCAGGGAAAACTCATGATTAACCTAACTATTCCCCTTCCCTTTGACTACCCCCCCCGAGGGCGACACAATGAAAACACGGAGGATGATGACACAGACGTAGACGACCACGACTGGGGGAACCCCTGCCCTCCCCATAGCTTGTGGTTTTTCTGCCCAGACAGGCCTGTCCACCCCTTGTCCCCCGCGTCACCCTTACGTCCCTCCCTTCGTCGCGATTACCATTTTAAAAATATGAACTCCTACCCTTTCCCTTTGTTGCCAAAAGTGCATAATATGAGCTTAAGCAATCCCCCAATCAATTAAATGTCCATAAAATTTCCAGATCGTTGGATACGTAGCGACGAAACGAAGATTCCATTTCACTACACGGAGAAAAAAACCCGGGAATGTTTTTTTTTTCTGTTTTTTGTCTGTCTGTTAACGATTCTGGCTAAACCGATACCCCCGATTGCGATGAAATTTTATGGGGGGGCCTTCGAAATCTCGAACAGATCTCCCACGTTTTTGAGCGCAATCAAAAAACTTTTCTATAAAAACGCAATTTTCAATTTTTTTCGTTTAAAAAAAAAAATCGATTTTATTACTCCTCATGCTTTATCCGATTGTAATGTTTTTTTTCACAGAACCTTTTTTTATGATTGATCTTTGTGTAAAATTTGAGCGTAAAACAAATAATTATTTTCAAAAAAAAGCAATTTAACGTTTTTTTTTTAAATTTTTTGCTTATAAAAACCCCAAAATCTTTATCCATATAATGATTTTTTCACAGAACCTAATTTTTTAAGAATTAATTATTTGTGTAAAATTTGTGCGTAATGAATAATTTTTTCTTTTGAAAATTTTTTAAAAATTCGATTTTTTTTTCCCTTTTTAAATAACGATTTATAAAAAAAAGTTAAAATTTTTTTAAATTTTATTTAATTTTTAAAAAAAAAACACCAAAATTTTGATATTTTCACAGAAAAACAGAAAATCCCCCAAAACACATGGCAGCTCAATTCACCCAAATTCGCTCATCCAACAAAGGGCGGGTCTTAAGAGTTTTCCTAGTTATTAGATGTGAAAATAGTGGGGTACCAAAAAAACTGTACTTCATCAGGAATAACATCTTACTCAAATGCTCCGACGAACTTAAAAAAAAATTATAAAAAAAAGCCTGTAATATTAAAAAAAACCTGTACAAAAAAATAGTAGATAGAAAAAAAATTAAATTTAAAAACCCCCCCCCAAAAAAAATTTTTTTTTTTTCAAATACTCCCCCGACAAGCGATAACGTTATTAATTTCCTAAAAAAAATTTTTAAACTTTAAAAAATTTAATTTAAACTCAAAAATTGAAACAAATGATAACTAAAAATGTTTTGGCCTTAAACCCCAATAACTAACTTACTAATCAAACCCAGTAGTTTAGCCCCGGAAGCCAGGTTACTGCGGGCAAGATGACCGTGCGTGGCCAACCCAAAACTAAACACTGGTGCGGGGGGCACTCCGGGTTTTAAAGGGGTTTACCATGATTTGTTTTAAAATTTTGGGTTTGAAAAAAAATCTCAAAAATGAAGCAAGTTATATCCAGCTATAATCAACCCTTTTGGGACTGAAAAACGCTTTACTTTCATAAACCCTAAAAAACAATCAGTATTACTCATTTTTCGCATTGTTATTGCAAAGAAGACAAAGACGTACGACCAAACGTGGCCCCCTTCTCCGCCTCCTTCTCGTATCGGTTCGGGCCATCAATTCCAAATCGCAACCTTCTCGTGGTTTGGCCCCTGGGTAGGGGATTTTCTCTTAAACCTAATGAGGCTCTGGTCGTCGTCGGGGAACCCTTCCCTTTGGCTACCCCCCGATGCGACGACAATGACAACAGGAGGGAATATACACGAGGGAGACGCCCACGACGTGGGGGAACCCCTGCCCACCCCATACGCTTGGGCTGGTTCTGACCAGCAAGGCCGGGCCACCCCTTGTCCACCCGCGTATCCCATACGTCCTCCCCTCTTCCATTAGCCCGGGTTTCATAAATAGGACGTTAAGCAATAAAGGGCCCACAATCAAATTCCTTTCCTTCTTCCCCTTCCCCCCCCCCCCCTTCCCTTTTTGACACCCCCCCGACGGCGACGACAATGAAACACGGAGGATGATACCAGACTTTCCAAATTTCTCATCAAAGTTTTTTATTTAAAAAAATATAATTCACAACAAATACATTTCCCTTTTTTGTTTTTTTTACATTTTTTATTTCCCTTAAAAAAAATAACATTTCTTTTTTCTTTTGCTGTTACCATCATCTCCTATATTTTGTCACCTTTTAAAAAGTAAGTAAACAATTAAAACATCAAACATATCATTTTCATCGAAATTAATATCACAGGCGGCGCAGTATGACAGTACTGAGTGAACCGCACTAGTTTTCTCTCGTCGACTTCACATTGTCATCAGCGATTAGTGGAGCAATTAATCGCAAGTCGTTCAAAAACTTTTGTCTTGGTGGAAACCAGTACTCGATATTGCCAGCAGAAACAACACCTTCTTCAGAGGTACACATCAAATCTTCGGGAATTACGCCTGTAGAGTCAAGGTACTTAGAAATACTTTGTATAGAAGTTTTCATGTATAGCACCCGAAGGTCCATGCATTCCATGATCAGTAGGCCTATCTCTACCGGAATGTCATCTTGATCAAGGAGTACTTGTCCTCCTTCCACTTCAACATGATGAGGTACAAGGTTATTCTCAACACCTTGATGTACTTCGCCATTATCTTCTCCTTCTTCAACTTCTTCTTCTTCGTCATCCATCTCTCCTCCTTCTTCTTCTTCTTCTTCTTCTTCTTCTTCTTCTTCTTCTTCTTCTTCATCAACCATCTCTCCTTCTTCATCTTCTTCTTCTTCATTAACTTCTTCTTCAGAGGAATCACTAGGCACATTTATTCCATAATCTTCAGCTGGAAACTTCTCTCGGATTAAGTTCTTCCAACCATTCCCATAGAAGTTGTTTTTCAGTAGTAGTTTCAATGGTTTAGGTCTTATTTTTTTCGCTTGACAGAGTATGACAAGGTACCTAGAAATGGTAATAGTTTCAATAATAATTATCTTAAATTGTGCTGCTCAATCCAAGGCCACTTCTCAAGGAGCAAAGATGCTCTCTGTTGGCATTGAGGACATTATGCGTTATCATACTGAGTGTTGGCCGTGGTTGTTGATCGATCACAAGCGATCCAAACCATCTGTAAATCAAGACGTTCCTCGTCGGGGAACTTCCCTCCCTTTGTCTACCTCGCCAGGCGCGACAAGTCAACACGGACGGATGATGACACAGACGGAGACGACCACGACGTGGGGGAACCTCTGCCCTCCCCATACGCTTGTGGCTGGTTCTGACCAGCACAGGCCTGTCCACCCCTTGTCCCCCCGCGTCATCCCTTACGTCACTCAACACCTTCTCGCGGTTTGGCCCGTGAATAGGGGAGTTTCACTCCCTGAAACTAAAGGCGAGCTCTCGTCGGGGAACCCCTTCCCTTTGACTACCTCCCCGACGGCGACGACAAAGACAACACGGACGGATCATGACACAGACGAGACAACCACGACGTGGGGGAACCCCTGCCCTCCCCATATGCTTGTGGCTGCGGTTCTGACCAGCACAAGCACAGGCCTGTCCACCCCGCGTCACCCCTTACGTCCCGCCCTTCGTATCGATTAGCCAAAGTTGCATAAATATGAGACGTAAAGCAATATCCCAAAAAAAAACAGGCCTGTCCACCCCTTGTCCCCCCGCGTCATCCCTTACGTCCCTCCCTTCGTCTCGATTAGCCAAGTTGCATAAATATGAGACGTTAAGCAATATCCAATTAAACAAATTAAAGGTTTTGTAGGCTATTTTGTTTATGGATGATAACGATTAATAAATATCATTTTCGGGTGAAAGTTTTTATATTTATTTTATATTATTATATTAGTGTTACCTGTTCTAAAAGGAATCCATGGTTGATGCCCTCAGAGAGTTTGAAAGCTGTTTGCAAGGTGATGGGTTGCTCCAGGACTCTCCGCAATGGGGGCGAAATGTTATTGGGTCCAACTTGTTTTCTCTTCTTATTTGGTTTATAACTACTTAATTGGAGAAAATGTAGTAGGAAATATACCAAAACGGGACAGTCCCTGATCTCCATGGGGATGGAGTTGGGAGATTGACCTCCTTCCATGGACCTCTTTCGTTTCCGGTACTCTCGTTGCGACTATGTCGAGAGCGACTATAGACTCCTTTTGTGTCGAACAGATCGGGATCATGTTCGGATCTTCAGAAACACGTAACATGGGAACAAATATGTTCATTAGAACTTTTCCAAAACTTTCCACGTTTTCCCTCGAGAATGGCCGGTAAAAAAAAAACACAATCAAAATCATTTAGGCCCAAATTCATAGTCGTCCCTTTGGTTCCCCTTAGCTAGGGGACCCCTTGGACTGTCAGTAAAGTTTTGTTTACTCGCCTTTGGTAGCATGGGCTTTCCGCCTGCTAAATGCTTGTATTCCTTGTTAATTTGTTGATTTTGATGGCGTGATTAGAATAACTTAGCAGTCATTTGTTTCACTTTTCATTGGCAATTTCGCAAATATTCTTTACTCCTTTAAACTAATCGTGAGCTCTGGGTCGTCGTCGGGGAACTTCCCCCTTCACTTTGACTACCTCCCCGACGGCGACGACAATGACAACACGGACGGATAATGACACAGACGGAGACGACCACGACGTGGGGGAACCCCTGCCCTCCCCATACGCTTGTCGCTGGTTCTGACCAGCATATGCCTGTCCACCACTTGTCCCCCGCGTCATCCTTTTCGTCCCTACCTTCGTCTCAAATAGCCAAGTTGCATAAATATGAGACGTTGGGCAACCCCTGCCCTCCCCATACGCTTGTGGCTGGTTCTGACACAGAACAGGCCTGTCCACCCCTTGTCCCCCCGCGTCTTGCCTAACGTCCCTCCCTCGTCTCGATTAGCCAAGTTGCATAAATATGAGACGTTAAGCAATATCCAATCATTATCCAATCATCAATTAAGCAATATCTAATCCAAAAAAAATTATCACGAATGCTAGGCATAGCCTAGAATGTGAAGCCCTTATTTAATCAATGCGTCTACCCTAGGCCGAGGCCTATGATATAAACATTTTGTCATAATAAATGAATTAAAATGGCAACCCTTCCAGTCGGATTACGTTGTACGTTGATGTACCCAATCTTTTGAGTTTCGTTTTGAGCTGAAACCCTCCATGGCTACTTCCGGAACCTGAAATTCGTTTCGACCTTTGCCGATATAATAAGTCCACAACATCAGATGTCATTTTCCAAAGTAGTTTTCAAGCTGGTTGTCGCAAAAACCGAACCATTAAATTCATTTTCACTGGTGGATCTTAAACTGGCTCGAAGGTTGGTGCGCTTACTATTGTGGCGGTAGTAGTGTTGGTTTCAGACTTCATGTAATGTGTTCTGTTTTTAACTGCTGAAATGTATGCCATACGAGAAGCTTTAAAACATATTATGAAAAAAAGACATGAAAGCTTCATGGTATGTTCAGATAGTTTAAGTGCACTTCAGGCACTCCACGTCATGTTCTCTACTCACCATTTAGTAATTGACATTCAGTTCTTCATGGAGAAACTTCATGCGAGAGGCTACAAAATCATGTTCTGCTGGGTCCCTGGTCATGTAGGTATCTCTGGCAACGAGGAGGCTGACTTGGCAGCCAAGGCTGCAATGCAAATAGCTTCTACAGATTATGACCAACGTACCAGTTCCTGATGTCCACAATGGGTTCAAGAACCATATGTTGAAATTAGGTCAGGATTGTTGGAATGCTTTGCAGAATAATAAGCTGCGTCGTGTGATGCCCCTGTCTGAGGCGGACGTGTTTTATTTTCGCTCTTCAGTCTGTTCATTTTCTGTGATCACAATGCAATGAGTTCGCTTCTGTTACTATAGAATGTGTTGTCTTTGCTGTTGTTTCCATGCATCGTTCTGTTTAGTGTTTGTTAACTTCCTCAAGTTGAGAGACAAGTTGGGCCTTCAAATTCCAACTCGACACCTTCTCGCGGTTTGGCCCGTGAAAAGGGGAGATTCTATCCCTGAAACTAATGGCGAGCTCTGGGTCGTCGTCGGGGAACACCCTTCCCTTTGACCACTTCCCCGACGGCGACGACAATGACAACACGGGCGGATGATGACACAGACGGAGACGACCACGACGTGGGGAACCCCTGCCCTCCCCATATGCTTGTGGCTGGTTCTGACCAGCACAGGCCTGTCCACCCCTTGTCCCCCCGCGTCATCCCTTACGTCCCTCCCTTCGTCTCGATTAGCCAAGTTGCATAAATATGAGACGTTAAGCAATATCCAATCCAAAAATTGAGAGACAAGTTGAGACAGACATCTTGGATGAAGTATTAAATAATAATTTGCATTGTGTGATGCCCATCCTGACTAATAACATTCGTCCTCCGCATCTCGACTCTCACGTAGATAGGTGTTGCTATCCCGAATTCGAATAGGACACACACGTCAAACACGGGTATAACATAACCTGAGAAAAGGTTTTTTACAGATGTGAATTTTTGTGATGTGCCTTTAGCCTTACATAAATTTTTAGCCGAATGTTCAATATATGATGTTTTTACGCACGAAAATTTGATCTCCCCCCATCATATGAGGAACTTTTTTTCATTATGATAACGTCCACTCGAAACCTTCTCGTGGTTTGGCCCGTGATTCGAGGAGTTTTTCTCCCTGAAACTAATGGCTAGTTTCCTGGGTCTTTCGTCGGGGAAATTTTCCCCCTTTCCCCTTTGGGACTACCTCCCCGACGGCGACGACAATGACAACACGGACGGGGTGATGACACCCGACGGGACGACCACGACGTGGGGGAACCCCTGCCCTCCCCGTATGCTTGTGGCTGGTTCTGACCAGCACAGGCCCGTCCACCCCTTGTCCCCCCCACCCTCATCCCTTACGGGCCCTCCCTTGTCTCGATTAGCCAAGTTTCATAAATATGAGACGTTAAGCAATATCCAATCATAAAATCCAAACGTCCGTTACAGTTTTTCTTACTTTGGGTGAATCTAAAAATATAAAAATCACATTTTTAAAATAACACTTTTTTGTTTTCAATTCTTCGCTTAAATACATATAAAATATAATTCAATAAGGTTATCCATCGTCGAGTTTTCAGGTTTTTGCTAGTTTGTGTAGATTGAAATTTCTTTGATCGTGCAACGTTTTATAACATCGTTTTTGGTTCCCATATATAAGTTTCTAATGTATTGCAATTTTTTTTAATGTCAGTTATTGACAAAAACCAACCCAGGAATCACTGGTGTGGAAGTAACTGTACTCATATTCCCAGTACAATTATTGAAATAATTTTTCGTTGTGAAATGGGGCTGTGGTCATTTATATCCCGCAGCTACATTGACCTCCAATAATTCAGGATCGCAGATGTGCATTTGTTGTTTATTTACTAGTTGCAAAGTTCATCTGCCTTCGTGTGTATTAGAGGGTCTTAAATGTTGTTTGTTTTAAAATCTCTTTAACTGACACCTTTTCGAGACCTCGTCCTGTATTTTGGGCCAGGTTTGCAGTAAACTAGTGCACGCTTCTGCTGCACATCTTCTCCAGTAACTGCATAGTGTTGGGGGGAGAATGCAAGCGCAGCAACATGCTTGCACGCACTGGGACCACCCAGAGCCTCCTGGCCACTGGCATGAGGCCTGATCGACTGGCCTAACACTTGAACTGCTGGCATCGTGAAAATGTATTACAATAGGAATGATGCGTTAATTTTTTTTTCTTTGTTTGGGGCCCCAACCTGTGCCTTTTATAAAGATAACATTGTTTATGTGTGGGTCTTGGGAGAAAGTCAAGTGCTTCACGAACTTGTTGAGGAACACTTTCTTTCCCTTATTAAAACTGGTTATGGCAGTTGTCTTATTAAACCCTGGCAATATAATTTCAAGAGAGACATTTTTATTCTTTTTTTGCCTAAATTAAATTGATTGACGTTATTTAATTGAGTATAAGGAAATAAATAAATACAACTAGGTTCAAAATGTGTCGCTAGTCACTAACTGCCTATCTAGATTATGCGCTTTCCAGAGTTGCAAAAATGTTATATGTAAAAAGAATAATTTGTTATTGTTGTAAAATCAGATAATGGCATTTTGGCTTGGGTTCAAACTTCAAGTTCAAACTACTCCTTTTGTGATGTGCCCTAAAAACCAATAACAACTACTCTTCATACACTCTAATGAAGTGAGGTGCGCGACGTTGGTGCGAACCTCTCATGTGTCCGCCTTAGATGTAAAACATGTGATTTTAACTTTAACCGTCCCTTTATAAATTTTGTTAGCAGAATGTACCAAATAGATATCTTGCGCACCTCATTTCAACTCTCTTTAAACTTATGAAGAATTTCAATCAAATGATAATGGCCAAAAAACTTTCTAAATTTTAATCGGGCACACATACCTCACTCACGGATAACTTCTAAGAAGTAAAGATCCTCCCATTTGTGATGAGTGTGGCGAAGTCTTAACTATAAAACACCGTTTTACAGAATCCCTGTACAAAAATATAGTACGTCATAGAAAGATTTAAAATTAAAACCTGCCCTCAAAGAAATTTTTATCAAGACAACATCCACGACAAGCGATATGTTATTAATTTCTAACGGGGTAAGTAAACCTTATAAATTCAATTTGAAATTCATATTTATTAGCATCAGAAAATTTCGATGGGCACTGATAACCTTAACTGTTGTTTGTGCTCCTAAAACCCAGGTGGCGCACTTGACTCACGGTTGAAGCGCCCTAGTTCTCATTCCCGTGTCACACGTGTCGAGAAAATGGCGAGAGTACAAGAGAGCGGAAACTATTATGATGTGTCCCTCTTTATTTCTGGACTCAAGGAGCCTCGGATTTGTTTGCAACGAGTGTTTGAACAGGGAGCCCACTTGAACAACATCTACCCTCAAGGACATTAGGTTCAGGATCCATACTAGGTGGTCCACCGGTCTTAGCTCCAGCTTGTCGGTAGTTCTGGAGCCCCTGCAACATTGCGCCCAAGGATAGAGTGGGGTAGGTATGAATGTCTCTGGATGCCAGCAAGGGTGATGCTGGTCCTTTTTTCCTTTCTCAAGTGTATGGCTATGTTGTTGCAGCAATCGTTCCGTCTGCCTTCCTTTCCCTGGGCCACACTGACGATCAGTATTGCATTGGATCCTTGTTTAACCTTTCATAATCTCTGTGTACGTCTGGTTGCAGACTGGAAGTTCTCTGGGGTCGTCGTCGGGGAACTTTCCCCTTCCTTTGACTACCTCCCCGTCGGCGACTAACAACGACAACAACGGACGGATGATGACACAGACGTAGACGACACGACGTGGGGGAAACCCCTGCCCTCTTCATATGCTTGTGGCTGGTATCTGAACCAGCACAGGCCTGTCCACCACTTAGTCCCACCGCGTCGCCCCTTACGTCCGCTCCCATCGGCTCGATTAGCCGTTTTGCAAAAATATGAGACGTTAAGCATTATTTCAATCCAATTTGAAGGCTTTTGACGAAAATTGAAAAAACCATTTCGGATAGTGAATAAGATGCAACCCAAATACCTCAAGCATATTTTGCATTTTAATTTCAAAGTGCATCTCTAATTTTTGACTTCCGTTTGCTAACAACTAGTCCGAGTAGAGTTCCTCTCGTTAGTGTTTGCCAGTGTGGCGGGTTGTATAGTAACAGAACTCATCTTCAAATACCACTTGCAACCTTCTCGAGGTTTGGCACGTGATTAGGCGAGTTTTTACTCCCTAAACTAATGGTGAGCTTTTTGGTCTGTCGTCCCGGAAAACTGTCCCCTTCCCTTTGACTACCTCCCCGGACGGCGACGACAAAGACACACGGACGGATGATGACAACAGACGGGAAACGACAACCGACGTGGGGGGGGAACCCCTGCCCTCCCCATATGCTTTGTGGCTGGTCTTGACCACACAGGCCTGTCCACCCCTGTCCCCCCGCGTCCCATCCCTTACGTCTCTCCCTTCGTCCTCGCATTAGCCAAGTTGCATAAATATGAGACGTTAAGCCATATCCAATCAAAAACCTTCCTTGTAGAATGACGGATTACTGTTGTTGGACAGATACGTATTGAAGATCCGGGAATGCGTAACCACCCATCTTCATTGACGCTCTTATTTGATAAGAGATTTGTCCGTCCAACTTGCGGGGGGGGAAATACCAAACCATTGGCGCCCTTCCAGTCAGATTACTTGTGGACAATATTTTTTAGAATTTTAATTTTGATTTACCAAATATAGAGTTTCGTTTTGAGCCAAACCCTCCATGGCTTACTTCCGGAACCTGAAACCGTTTCGTCTTTTGTGGGGGGGACACCCGGGGGGGGATATATAAGTCCGACAAATCATCCAGTATGTAATTTTCCAACGTAGTTTTTTCAAGCTATTCACGAATACCGTACCTTTAAATTGATTTTCACTGTGGATCTAAAACAGGCTCGAAGGTTGGTTGAGCTTACTATTATGGGCGGCAGTGGTGGTTGGTTTCTGACTTTCATGACTGTTTTCTGTTTTTACTGCTGAAATGTATGCCATGATACGAGAAGCTTTGAAAATATATTATGAAAACAAGATGTGGAAGCTTCATGGGTATGGCTCAGAGTAGTTTAAGTGCGACTTCAGGCACTCTACGTCATGTTCTCTAACTCAACATTAAGTAATTGACATTCAGTTCTTCATGGGAAACTTCATGCGAGAGCTACAAATCATGTTCTGCTGTGTCCCTGGTCATGTAGGTATCTCTGGCAACGAGGAGGCTGACTTGGCTAGCCAAAAGCTGCAAACGCAAAGAGTATCTAGTGGATTTGACCTCGTACCTGTTCCTGATGTCCACAGTTGGGTCAAAAACCATACTTGAAACTAGTCAGGATTGTTGGAATGTTTGCAGAATAATAAGCTGCGTCGTTGATCCCCTGTCTTTCATGAAGGGTGAACCCCCTTCTTCCATACTTTCTCGTCGTGAGGAGGTTGTTTTGGCGCGAGTACGAATGGGCACACCCATCTCACCCATCCCTATCTTTTTACCAGGATAAGATTGCCCCGATTTGGGCACGTGTGATGTGTTGCTATGGGTTCACATTTTTTGACTGATGCTCTAAGTATGATGGTTATGCTCCATTTAAATTTTAAATCTTCAATAAAAACCTTTTGTCTTATGAAAAACATGAAAAACTTATACATTTTTAAACCTTAGAAATCTGACGCAAACTATGACACTGTTCAAAAATTTTTTTTTTAAATAAAAAAATCCATAAACCTGTTGACTTGCTATTCATTATGACGACGTTGGCAAGTTTTCCTGATTTGATTATGATTTGGAAATTTTTGGCATTTTCTACATATGATACTTTGCATGTATAACCTTTTTCCCGTTTTTGGCTGTCTACAGATATATCGCCCTTTGGCAATTCTTTTCATGACATGTTTTTGAAAACACTTTTAAACCTTTTTGACCGTTTTTTACTTTTAAAACATTCATATATATTAACTAAATATTTTGGAGGCGCACTAATCTTTGCCGTTAAGCCCCCTAAAACTACAAATATTATCAATACTCCCCCTTACACACGCCCGATTCTGCTTAACTTGGGTTTTTGTGGGGAACGTTTAAAGACCTCGGTTTAAAACCCGTTTGGCTATGGGGTATTGTTTTATTATTGAACTGCAATTGCCTTTTTTTATTATTTTTTTAAATTTTACCTGTCCTGCCCATAGGCGGGAAGGGCTATGCGGGGAAAGTGGGTCCCTCTCTAGCTGCACAGTGTTTAAAGATTACAATTTTAGATTAAATTACTCAAAATCAACAAGCGAACATGAGATTTAAGAGTTAGACGATTTAAAAGGCAAAAGGGGGAAAAGGGGCCCTTGAAGTGGGGTAGAGGTCTGAAGGCGCTTTCTGAGTAACACATGTGTAATTTTATGCTACAGGAGGAAAAAAAAAAAATATTCCTTTTTTTTTGAAATTGTATAAGTAATATTTTTTGCGATTCTTAACAGATTTTTCCCTTTTAAAATAACCCGGTTACGAAAAATTAAACAATCAAAATTTATTATTGAAGCTTCTTCATAACGTCGCGAGCGATCTTTCTACTATAAGTTTGGCTAATGCCCAATGATCATGATTCAGTGGCCCTGGAAATTCTAAAGTTATACCCCATATGTACGATTCTTCTTTGGCTTCACGGACCCCTCTCATACAAATATTTGGGCCCCATAAAAATAAAATGATACGTCTCATCAATTATGATAACATTTCTAGATAATATTAAAAAAAAATGATGAATGTTTGTCTTCCGTCTATCTGTTGCCCTTTTGTACATTACTACATTTTAATCCGATCCCAAAAATTTTGGGCAAAAAAAAAATTTTTTTTACAGGGGGAAGGGCCTTAAAGAGGGAGGGTCTGAAGGTGCGTTTACTGAGTAACACATGTTTAATATGTTTGCGTCACGGAGTAAAAATAAAAAAATATTTTCTTTTTTTAAAATTTTTAAAAGTAATTTTTTTGCGATTCTTAACAAATTATGCACTTTAAAATAACCCGGGTAACTGAAAATAAAACAGATCAAAGTTGTTATTGAGAACTTTTTCATAACGTCGCGAGCGATGCTCTCCTCTAAAGTTTGGCTAATCCCCAAATGATCATGATTCAGGGACATGAAAAAATAAAAAAAAAATGCTATTTAAAGCAAAATCTCCTACTTAGGGGTCCCTTTTTAACCCCATAGACGATACTTTTTTTTGGTTCAGGGACACCTTACATACAAATCATTAAACCTGAAAAATAAATGATATCGTCTCATCAATTATAAAACAAAATCATGGATAATATTATAAAAAAATGAATGAATGTATGTCTGTCTGTCTATCTTCTGCCTTTGTAATTACTACCCCGTTAATCGATCCCATGAAACTTGGCACAAAAATGTATTTTCACACGTTAAAGGTTTCTATGCTATCCTTTTTTGGTTACTCTTCCACGGGGTGACATGCCTAAAAAGAAAAACATTCGTTTTTTCTTCCGATCTCCATGAAACTTGGACATATAATTTTTTTTCACGGGAAGGTTTCTATCTTTCCATTTTGTTTAAAAACTCATCCACGTGTGATCGCAAAGGGAATCAAAACAAAATCCTTGCATGTTGACTGCTATTCATTATTCGACGTTGGGAACGTTTTCCTATTATATTATATTTTGGGAATTGGCATTTTCTACCCCCTCTACATATGCAACTTACGCATGTATAACTTTCATCGATTTGTCTATCTACAAATCCCGACGGCGCGACAAAGCAAAATGAAGGTGATGCACAGACGGAGACGACCACGGGGGGGGAAACCCCCCCCTCCCCCTATGCTTTTGGGGGGTTTTGACCAGCACGGCCGTCCCCCCTTGCCCCCCCCCGTCATCCCTTTCTCCCCCCCTTCGTCTCATTAGCCAAATTGCATAAATATGAGACGTTAAGCAATTCCATCATATCACATCAAATCTATCTACAAATGTATCGGCCTTGGCAATATGACACAGACGGGAAAAGACCCCCGACGTGGGGGAACCCCTGCCCACCCCATATCCTTGTGGGTGGTTCTGACCAACACAGGGCTGTCCACCCCCTTTTCCCCCCCCGTCATCCCCTTTCGTCCCTCCCTTTGTCCGATTAGCCAAATTGCAAATATGAGACGTAAAGCAATATCCAATCCAATTGATACAAAGATTTTTAACAAAACACATTTAAAAATTTTTTTTTACTACAATTCAAAATTAAAAAAGTCCGCCCCAACCGGAATCAAACCACGGATCTCCGCATGCCAAAAAGGCTCTTAACCACTAGACCACAGGACGGGTAAAATTTTTGCTCTGAATTGTAGTACATTTCATCTGAATTTATTTATTTTTTTTCTGATGATTAATTTCTGAATTGTAGTAAAAAAAAACAATTTAAAACCCATGGGATTTTCCCGATTAACCCAATAAAAATAGAATTTAAACTTATTTTCCCTATTTTTCATACTAGTCAATTTAAATATCTCGGGGCGTGAATAATCTTTGCTTTGCTGATAAAGCGCCCTTAAACTTCTAATACTTCAACAAAATTTAATTTAAATTCATATTTATGTTTTTTTAAAGGGCTGTAGCGTACACGTGCCGCCTTTCCAAGTCCCAGACAAAAGAGGATCGGGGCGCGCATCGGTAGCGACCCCCCCCTCCTCGCACCAAACCCAAACCCGGCCATGCACGCAGACAGAAGCTGCCGCCTCGCCTATTTTCCCCCCCCGATTTGTGTTCTTTTTTAGGCGGGGTGTTTTGTCTTTGCTTTTTTCGTCCGGCCCCCAAGTTACATAGATTGACTTCTTTTTTTGCTAAATTAAAACTGTTTAAAGTTTATCCTAGTGGTCTGTTCTGTCCAGACTGATACCTTTTGGTCACTGCATATTTGTAATGTTACTCAGCAGCTAAGGCGTTTTCCTCATCCCCGTAAATTTTGCTCCACCCTTCAGGCTGTGTGGTTTTTTGCATGGGCAGTGAGTCTTGAGACAAACAGGTGCCCAGGTTTTTCTGGCTGTGGTTTGTTTTTAGGTTGTCAATTGTGCAGGGGCCCCTTTTATCTATTGTTGACTTGCTATAACACTAAACCCAGTTTTTAAACACTCTAGTAAATCTTTGTGTTTTAATGGGTTATGGCCCCGGGGGCTTTGGGTTTCCCCTTTCATCGACCCGCAATGTGTTGCTCGGGTTCGGCGCCGTGGATCTAGTGTCCGAGTCACCTGTGCTGGATCGTCCAGCCAGGCCTTTCCTTTGTTTTTGTGTATCCCCCTAAAAGGGCCATATTTTTTATTTCAGTCCAGCTCAAAATTGGTTGTCCCTGGTTTATATAAAAAGACGAATCCTCAAAAAAAGAAAAGAAAAAATAGCCTATTCATAATTTGCAAGTTATTGCTCTAGTGGTTCTATGTAAAGTTTACTTTACCTCATCTGAGAGGGGGAACTTTTAATCCATCATCAAACACCTTTACTTTGACTACCCCCCCGACGCGACGACAATGGCAAACAGGCGGATGGACGGATGATGACACAGACGGGGATGACCCGACGTGGGGGGAAACCCCCCCCCTCCCTACCTTGGGATGGTTCGAAAGCACAGGCCGTCCACCCCTTGTCCCCCGCGTCCCCCTTACGTCCCTTCCTTCGTCCGATTAGCCAAGTTGCATAAATATGGACATTTATGAGACACAGCGGAAGACCACGCGTGGGGAAACCCCCCCTCCCCTTTCTTGTGGCTGTTTCGACCACACAGGCCTCTCCCCCCCTTTTCCCCCCCCGTCCCCTGGAAAAAGTACACATGGTTTTTAACTCACACTTAAAAAATCGTTTTATCTTGGGGCGCGAATAATTTAGGTGTTGAAACGCCCTAAAATACTAAAACTAAAATTTTATCATCACTATAATTTTTTTTATTTTTTAAAATTAGAAAAAAAATATATTCATAAAAAAATATGAAATCGTTTTATTATTTTAATAGCAGGTGACGCAATATGACAAACCCGGTTGAAGCGCCCCAATTTCTCACGTCGCGTCATCCGAAAGTTTGAAAGTTTTGTAAGTTTCCCCTTAAACCCACTGATGATGGTAAACATTATTTTGATGATGATAAGGGTTTCCCGCAAATTTAAAATTTCCCGGGACTTTTATAGCCCGCTTACGCAACACTTTTAATCACTTTTGCTGCATCCTTATTTTTTTTTCCCCTTTTGCCATCAAATAGGGGTCAACGGCAGCATATTGGTTTTCATAGGCAAGGGTGAACTCGTTGTGGTTTCGCAATACGTCATCCAGCACCAGCCTTCCAGTAAAATTAGATGCGGGGGGTGTGTATCCAGCTCCAAAAACGTGTGCTATTTCCGAGCTGACATAAAGAGATTGTTATGTACCCGTTTGGACATCCTTTACGGCACCATATTCGTCAGCATGACAAGGTTATCGCGGAGGGCTTTCTGGCCAGTTTTCTTCGGCGCACTATTGATGGGGAACTTATTTAAAGAAAGCCTGTATTTCAAATAAGTGGACAGTCACCAGGGTGTCACGTAAAGCTGCATCCTTGGGCGTAGGATGCAACATGAAGAATTCTTCTATAGCTCGAGTACTGAGAGATCTTAATCAACACTATTAACACTTTGTATGAGCAAAGATGTATGAGGAGTAACCGGCCTTGCCTGACTTTTCAGCCAAGGCTGCAACGCAAATAGCTTGTAATGATTTTGACCTTTTATCTGTTCCTGATTACCACAGTGGGTTCAAGAACCATAAGTCGAAATTAGGTCAGCATTGTTTGAATGCTTTGCAGAATAATAAGCTGCGTCGTGTGATGCCCTGTCTTTCACTGAAGGTGCGACCCCCTTTTTCCATACTTTCTCGTCGTGTGGAGGTTTTATTGGCGCGAGTACGAATAGGGCACACCCACCTCACCCATGCCTACTTTTTTCCAGAGATAAAATTGCTCCGATTTGCGACACGTGTGATGTGTTGATATCCGTTCATCATTTGTTGACTGACTGCTCTTAGTATAATGGTTTGAAACTCCAATTGAATTTAAATCTATCATATGAAGAATTTTTGTCTTATGAAAACTGTGAATAACTTATCACTTTTCTTAACCTTAGTAATCTGATCGACAAACTATAACAGTTCACATTTAAAAAATAAATACAAAATCCATGAAGCATTAATTAGACTTGCTATTTATTATGTCGACGTTGGCAATGTTTTCCTGATTATGATTTTGATTATGATTTAGTAATTTGGCTTTTTCTACCTCCTCTACATATGTCAACTTATGCATCTAGAATTTTCACCGATTTGGCTGTCTACAAATATATTGACCTTGGCAATTCTTTTGATGAATACTATTTGTAACAAAACACATTTAAGTTTTTTTCCCGTATTTTACATATATACATACATAGTGAATTAAATATCTTGGCGCAAATAATCTTTGCCGTTAAAGCCTTCTCGTGGTTTTCCCCGTGAAAAGTGGAGTTTTACTCCCTTAAACTAATGGCGAGCTCTGGGACGTCGTTAGGGAACTTTTCCCTTCCCTTTGACTACCTCCCCGACGGCGACGACAATGACAACACAGACGGATAATGACACAGACGGAGACGACCACGACGTGGGGGAACCCCTGCCCTCCCCATATGCTTGTGGCTGGTTCTGACCAGCACAGGTCTGTCCACCCCTTGTCCCCCCGCGTCATCCCTTACGTCCCTCCCTTCGTCTCGATTAGCCAAGTTGCATAAATATGAGACGTAAAGCAATATCCAATCCAATTTGATGACAATGATTTGTAACAAAACACATTTAAAATTTTTATTTACTACAATTCAGAAATTAAAAAAGTCCGCCCCAACCGGGAATCAAACCACCGATCTCCCGCATGCCAGACAGGCGTCTTAACCACTAGACCATCAGGACGGGTACATTTTACGCTCTGAATTGTAGTAACATTATACATCTGAATTAATTTATTTATTTCTGATGATTAATTTCTGAATTGTAGTAAATAAAAACAATTAAACCTATGGGAGTGTTTCCCGATTAACCGAATCGAGAAATAGACATTTAAGCTTATTTTCCGTATTTTACATACATAGTCAATAATTATATATCTCGGAGGCGTGAATAATCTTTGCTTTGCTGATAAAGCGCCCTTAAACTTCTAATACTTCAACAAAATTAAATAATATTCACTATTGATGTGTTTGAACGGTCTGTAGCGTACACGTGCCGCCTTTCCAAGTCCCAGACAACAGAGGATCGGCGCGCGCATCGTGTAGCGACCCCACCTCCTCGCACCATAACCAATCCCAGCCATGCACGCAGACAGAAGCTGCCGCCTACGCCTCATTCTCTCCCAGCCGATTTGTTGTTCTTGTTTGAGGCGGACGTGTTTTGTCTTCGCTCTGTTCTAGTTCGGCCTCCAAGTTACATAGAGTTGACTTCTGTTTCTGCTAAATATATTCTGTTCAATGTTTGATACCTAGTGATGTCTGTTCTGTCCAGACTGATGCGTTTTGTTCACTGCATATTTAGTAATGTTACTCAGCAGCTAAGGCGTTCCTCATCCCAGTATTGTGCTCCGTCCGTTCAGGCTGTGTGGTTTATGCATGGTCAGTGTGAGTCTTGAGACACAACAAGGTGCCCAGGTTGTTTCTGGCTGTGGTTTGTTTTTAGGATTGTCAATTGTGCAGGAGCCGCTTGTAACTCTATTGTTGACTTGCTATAACACTAACCTAGTTTTAATCACTCTAGTAAATCTTTGTGTTTTAATGGGGTTATGCCCGGGTGCTTGGTTTCCCTCATTCATCGACCTGCAATGTGTGTGCTCGGCTTCGGCGCCGTGGAGTCTAGTGTCTCGAGTCGCCTGTGTCTGGATCTGTCCAGCACAGGCCTATCCTCTCTGTGTTTGTGTATCCCACTAAAAGGGCCAGTATTTATTTATTTCATGTTGTCACAGCTCAAAGTTGATTGTCATGGTTAGTGATATAAACGACGAATACATGCAAAAAAGAGAAAAGAAAAAATAGCCTTATTCACTAATTTGCAAGTCTATTGCATCTAGTGTTTCTATGTAAAGTTTTACTTTACCTCATCTGAGAGGTGGAACTTTTAATCCAATCAATCAATCCCCTTCACTTTGACTACCTCCCCGACGGCGACGACAATGGCAACACGGGCGGATGGACGGATGATGACACAGACGGAGATGACCACGACGTGGGGGAAGCCCTGCCCATCCTAAACGATTTTGGCTGGTTCTGACCAGCACAGGCCTGTCAACCCATTGTCCCCCTGCGTTCCCCTTACGTCCCTCTCTTCGTCTCGATTAGCCAAGTTGCATAAATATGAGACGTTGATGATGACACAGACGGAGACGACCACGACGTGGGGGAACCCCTGCCCATCCCATACGCTTGTGGCTGTTTCTGACCAGCACAGGCCTGTCCACCCCTTGTCCCCCCGCGTCACCCTTGGGAAAAGTATACATGGTTGTAACTCACACTTATAGAAATCGTTTCATCTTGGAGGCGCGAATAATCTTAGGTGTTGAAGCGCCCTAAAACTACTAATACTAACACTTGTATCATCACTATAATTTTCTTTACTTTATAAACTTAGAAAACAATATAATCATAACTCGTTTTATAACTTTCAAGAGCAGGTGACGCAATATGACATAACCGGTTGAAGCGCCCAAGTTTCTCACGTCGTCGTCATCCGAAATGTTTGAAAGTTGTGTAAGTTTCCTTAACCGACTGATGATGGTAAACTATTATTCTGATGATGATAAGCGGTTTCCTGCAAATTACAAATTACCCGGCACTTCATAGCCCAGCTTACTTGGCAACACTTTAATCACTTTCGCTGCATCCTTATTTTCTTCTTCCCATTTAGCCATCAAGTAGGCGTCAACGGCAGCATATTTGTTTTCATAGGCAAGGGTGAACTCGTTGTGGTTTCGCAATACGTCATCCAGCACCAGCCTTCCAGTAAAATTAGATGCGGGGGGTGTGTATCCAGCTCCAAAAACGTGTGCTATTTCCGAGCTGACATAAAGAGATTGTTATGTACCCGTTTGGACATCCTTTACGGCACCATATTCGTCAGCATGACAAGGTTATCGCGGAGGGCTTTCTGGCCAGTTTTCTTCGGCGCACTATTGATGGTGAACTTATTAAAGAAAGTCAGTATTTCAAATAAGTGGACAGTCACCAGGGTGTCACGTAAAGCTGCATCCTTGGGCGTAGGATGCAACATGAAGAATTCTTCTATAGCTCGAGTACTGAGAGATTTTAATCAACACCGTTAACACTTTGTATGAGCAAAGATGTATGAGGAGTAACCGGCCTTGCCTGACTTTTCAGCCAAGGCTGCAACGCAAATAGCTTCTAATGATTTTGACCTTTTATCTGTTCCTGATTACCACAGTGGGTTCAAGAACCATAAGTCGAAATTAGGTCAGCATTGTTTGAATGCTTTGCAGAATAATAAGCTGCGTCGTGTGATGCCCTGTCTTTCACTGAAGGTGCGACCCCCTTCTTCCATACTTTCTCGTCGTGAGGAGGTTGTATTGGCGCGAGTACGAATAGGGCACACCCACCTCACCCATGCCTACTTTTTTCCAGAGATAAAATTGCTCCGATTTGCGACACGTGTGACGTGTTGATATCCGTTCATCATTTGTTGACTGACTGCTCTAAGTATAATGGTTTGAAACTCCAATTGAATTTAAATCTATCATATGAAGAATTTTTCTCTTATGAAAACTGTGAATAACTTATCACTTTTCTTAACCTTAGTAATCTGATCGACAAACTATAACAGTTCACATTAAAAAAATAAATACAAAATCCATGAAGCATTAATTAGACTTGCTATTTATTATGTCGACGTTGGCAATGTTTTCCTGATTATGATTTTGATTATGATTTAGTAATTTGGCTTTTTCTACCTCCTCTACATATGTCAACTTATGCATCTAGAATTTTCACCGATTTGGCTGTCTACAAATAAATCGACCTTGGCAATTCTTTTGATGAATACTATTTGTAACAAAACACATTTAAGTTTTTTTCCCGTATTTTACATATATATATATACATAGTGAATTAAATATCTTGGCGCGAATTATCTTTGCCGTTAAAGCCTTCTCGTGGTTTGGCCCGTGATAAGTGGAGTTTTACTCCGTGAAACTAATGGCGAGCTCTGGGTCGTCGTCGGGGAACTTTCCCCTTCCCTTTGACTACCTCCCCGACGGCGACGACAATGACAACACGGACGGATGATGACACAGACTGAGACGACCACGACGTGGGGGAACCCCTGCCCTCCTCATACGCTTGTGGCTGGTTCTGACTAGCACAGGCCTGTCCTCCCCTGCGTCACCCCTTACGTTCCTCCACCTAGAAAGAAGTATACATGGTGGTAACTCACACTTATAGAAATTGTTTTATCTTGGAGGCATAAATAATCTTTTCTGTTAAAGCGCCCTAAAACTATTAATATTACAAACAATATTAATATTTGGTATGCAAATTTTAATATGCAAACATTCCTGAAATGAAAGGTTTGCAGCAGACAATACTTCTTGACCTTAACAACACTATGGAGATTGAAAAAATTAAGGCGATATCACAAGCATACCTAGTCTAGTTAAAAAACCTTTCTTCCGTTATTGGTTAATTGATACAGTGACGGTAAGACCCAACCTTACATTGCAGTCCACAAGATTAAGATGAATGTCGGTAAGGAGAGATCAGCAGTAGCAACCACTTGAAACTACTGCTCCACAGAAAAACATTTACCATTGTTATCTTAATACACTGATTCGACACATGGACAACAATAGTGTGGTAGGCCTACCGTGAAAAGTATTATTATACAGTACGCATTATTATGTAGTGACTATGGCAAGATCTTCTATTGTAATTCAACACTGTTTCAGTTAAAATTAAACCGCCCGAAGCTTATTAAAAAGTAATTAACGTCAATGCTTTCAGAAGATCCACGAATCGATGATTACTATTTAAACAACACTTCGTGGTAAAATCTACTTGTCTTTGCCAATGTAAAAATTAAGAGGGTCCAAAAGATTGCAAAGAACATGAAACAAAACCTCACGTGGTATACAATGACGACACTCGATGACGAAAATAAAATTAGCACCGAACCAAGTTGTGCCAAGTTTATAATATAATATGTTTGTATAATAAGCAACAAGATTCACAAAGGCAATGCGGAGAATTTTAAAAATATTAGAATAATTATCTATCATCACCCTTAAAGTTGATGCACTTGCCGTTTTGGGAAGGCTAACTTCAGACGGTTTATTACGAACAAGAAAATCTAAAACAGAAATGTTAGTCGTTCCCTGGTCACAAATGGTTCAAACAACATCTCGTTCAGTATCTTGCAAGGATTCAATTACTTCTAGTGTCTTGGTCATGTCCTTGCAGACGTACACGCCACTGGTTGTTTGAATGTTTTGCGTGGCCCATGAACCATGGAAACCAGAGCCTGGTTACATAAACCCTTGGTTATTTTTAAATTTTTTATACCATCAGCAATAAGAACTGGACTCTTTTCACTTCTAATTACTATTCCTGGACAGAATATGTGCCCGTGATTGCAGAAGAAGATAGAATAGTTCCCTGGTTCTTCTATGTACCCATATTTTCCCTGAAACTAATGGCGAGCTCTCGGTCGCCGTCGGGGAACTTTCCCATTCCCTTTGATTACATGCCCGACGGCGACAGCAATGACAACGAAGGCAGATATTGACACAGACGAAGATGACCACGACGTGGAGAAACCCCTGCCCTCCCCATACGCTTGTGGCTGGTTCTGACCAGCACAAGCCTGTCCACCCCTTCTCCCCCCGCGTCATCCCTTACGTTCCTCTCCTTGGAAAGAAGTATACATGATGGTAGCTCACACTTAAAGACATTGTTTTATCTTGGAGGCGCGAATAATCTCAGCTGTTAAACCACCCTAAAACTACTAATACTAACAAGACTACTAAAAGACCACAATCAACTTACCTTCAGGGGTCCGAATACTTTTTTATTTGAAAAGCTTGTCGAACGCTTCTGACTCGGTATGGTGCGAAGTTGTCACGGAACTTTATTCAGAACTTCTATAGGATTCCATGTCCGATGTCGGAACTCCGGTTATCGAATGGACAGAACTTTTTTACGCGTTTCCGGGAGCCTCTGCAATTCTCTTCTGCCTGAAGAATCACGTTCACCGATTCTTCTCCCTAGGCAGGCCCATTTCTCATCTCTCATCTGTGACGCTTTTTACAAGATTTCACTCTACTCCGGACCTCGCACATTGTGTTCTTTGTATCGTTTATTCATAGTGGAAGTGATTCTTTGGGGTCGTCGTCGGGGAACTTACCCTTCCCTTTGACTTCCTCCCCGACGGCGCGTAAAGCAATATCCAATCAATACCGACGGCGACGACAATGACAACACGCACGGATGATGACACAGACGGAGACCACCACGACGTGGGGGAACCCCTGCCCTCCCCATACGTTTGTGGCTGGTTCTGACCAGCACAGGCCTGTCCACCCCTTGTCCCCCCGCGTCATCCCTTACGTCCCTCCCTTCGTCTCGATTAGCCAAGTTGCATAAATATGAAACGTTAAGCATAATCAATAATAAAAAAAATAATGTAGTTGAACGTAGATGAGCTTGGCCCAGACGCCGGCCGGACAAACTTTATGACACAAGTACAAAACAACATGTGTAACACATCAGAAGTGCCGAGTTTTACCTATCTATACGTAAAAGGCGATGGTTAATGTGAGTATTTTGTGAGTTTTCTGAGCAAATATAATTAAATGTTACCTTGGACTTTTGCAATGGCTGAGATAAGAAAATGCCAAAACTGTAGGTACTATGGTTGTGTTTTTAAGTAAAAACTACCATTTGGTTTAATCCTTCTGCCTGTGAGAGTTTGATGCCACACTGATTAATAAGATTCTCTCGACACTAACGTTGTGAGGAGGTGGTACTGTCCGTAGTTGGACTAGGCCACACACCTCTAACTAACGGATAGCTCTTCACCAATAAAAATGTTGTTGCCAGATGTGACACACGTGATGTACCTTCAACCGTACATCCTATGTTAGAAGAATGTTTGAAAAATGACGTTCTCCCAATCATACGAAGGACTACTATCATTTGATAACGGCGACAAACTTTCCAAATTTCTTATTCAAAGTAATATTTTCAAAAAACTATAATTCACATTAAACACATTTCCTTTATTAAATTATTCCATTGCTATTACCATAATAACAAACATTTTTCCTTCTTTTTATTCTTTCCTTTTTTATTTAAACTTAAAAAACAATGTTGTCGTCAAATACACCTTGTCATCATTTCATTAACTTTCAATATCACAGACAGCGCAATATGACCTAACCTGTTGTGCTCAAAAGTTTCTCACGGCGTTGTCAATTATTTCTGTTTTGTTTGCATCAGTTACTTCTGAAGTGGGCGCGTTACACTTGACGTTTAATACCAGCTCCATTTGGCGCTCTAAACCGGAACTCGTAACTCCGAACGGGGTCAAGTCCGCTAATGTTCCATTTAGTTGTAAGTATGAAGGAAGTTTTGTTCTTTATGACCTTCGTTTATTTAGCAATGCATGATTTAATACTTCAGTCACACTTAAGCAAGTAACGTGTTAGAAATGGAAGTCTCGCAACAAGTATCCTAGTGAATGCAACAAAATAGTTTTATTAAAACATATATAATTAAATGAATTAAATCAATGACATTTTATAAATGAATGCATTTCTAAAAAAACATCTCAGAGAACGGATTTTGGATAAAATGCGAGGAAATTTAATTTACTTGGTTATTCCCATCGAGATAACCCTTAAATCAGGATTTTGTTTTCGTGTGAATTACTCACTTGTGTGAAATGTTTGAAATATTTTAAATTAGGCAACGGACCCTTTTTTTACGGATCGTTCCAAGTTTGACGATGCAGTAGGATGCACCTTTTATGCTCATGATTTTAATAACAGTTTAAGATTGAAATGCTTAGTTTTTACTGCCAGGCTTTTTGCAATACCGCAAGCTTTAAGGCATAATTGTGTTAACAAACATAATTCCTTGGATTTAAATGTCATGTTCTGCTGTATTCTGTTTCTGAAAGTAGGAGGCAACGACATGAGAGACCCCATCTTTCCCTAGTCCATGTCACCTGTATTGCTAGGTATGTTCTCTTTGCGTTAGGGCGCCTTCAAACTACTAATACTCCACATCGCCTAGGTTATTATGAAGGACAAACCGTATATTTTAATACAAATCACAATTCAGAAACTAAGTTCCCATACGCTCGTGGCTGGTTCTGACCAGCACAGGCCTGTCCACCCCTTGTCCCCCCGCGTCATCCCTTACGTCCCTTTCTTCGTCTCGATTAACCAAGTTGCATAAATATGAGACGTAAAGCAATATTCAATCCAAAGTTCCCCCTGTGACTAGAACTGTCCATACGGGCTTAAAGCCCACATACCTTATTTGGCTTACCCACTCTATTGCTTGCGGCAGTATCGACAGCAACATGAAACCACATCCTCCTCTCCTAATTTCACCACAGTAAGAAAGAATTATGTTCTTTTAAACGGTCTTTTCACAATAATTTTCGAAGTTTGAGCACCCATTTGCGTTATTTTGTGTACAGCAGTCGCCCTATCGATGCTTGTTGCAGTAACCACGGGCAATTGAGAACAAGTTTTACCGTAAGCATCGAAACATTCCATCACATCAGATTTTGTCCCCTTTCGTGTGTCATCGAACTCTGATATAGGATTATATTTTTTATTCTAACGTGATAAAGACGTGGCCATGTTCCCCTCTCTAGTTTATTTTTTTATGTTTCACTCAAATACAGCATTTCTGCCATTTTACATTGAGGTATAGACTAAACAAAATTTAAAATTTAAAAGCATATACAAACATAAAACATCAAATCCAAAGATATAAATTCAAAATATCAAAATTATAAACTTTTTATATAATTATAAAATAAAAACATAAAATATGTGATCGTCTGTCAAGGAGATAGGAATGATAGGACGTACACATGATTGAGTCAGCATACACGGCCATCCAGTGCAAGGATGGATGTCAGTTCTTCTATGTAACTTCTTTGTCATCAGCTTTTTTGTCTTGACCTCTGTGTTGCTTTTGTTTCACAATGGCTTAAAATGTTAAAAATATCAAAAGTCAAAACGAAGAATTTTAAATATTAGTATAAAATGTAAATAAAAACTGCAGATAACGATACCATTAGTTCCAATTCGCATTAAATACACGTTGAAGACAATATCACGATAAATTTGGTTTGCAAGTGATAAAATCCAATTTTCTGAAGGAGCTCCTAAATGAAGTGCTTGCCGCTTAGTGGAGACGTAATGGTTTTGCTAATTGATTCAAAGAATTTTTGTTTGGTATTTTTTTAATCTTTTCTCAAACAGAATAATATGTCATTTGTTTTTTGAATAATAGCTAAGACATTATTATTCATAAAAGAACCTCACGATTCTTCATTAGATTCGACTCGTGTCTTAACATTCAGTTCGACAAACCTATCGATGAGTTATCCAATATCCTTATCGTTCCTAAGAAGGCTGGCAGACAGTTTCATTCTCGATCTGAAGTGTACTTTTTAGTCTTTCCTGTACAATGATAATTCTAAGGTTGTGTTCCGCAAAGACGACCAGAACGACCAGTATGCGACCAATGAAATTTAAGTAAACACAATTTGCACCAATGATAGATCAGATTTGCAAGGAACGTACGCGATGCGTAGTTGTTTCGATTGTTGTGGTCGAGACCAAGAAGCCCAGAGTTTTATTCCGGTCGTGGGCAGGTCTTTGAGGAAAGCGCGGTTATTTCAAATTATATCATTGAAAATCATGGAATTATGTCCACTACCGAGAATGTTCCTGTAATTCACATGGGTACACAATAAATTAATATTAATTTATTTAGTAAAATGATATGATTTATGTAATATTTTAACGAGATATCACAATTTTCATAAAAACACGGCCTTGTAGAAGCACGCACCATTCCGTTGCCAAGGCAGTTGCCAACAATCAGACGTTGAGTTAAACAATGAAAATAACAATCCCCAGTCGAGCCCAGAATGGTCGACCGGTTGCCTTTACGGAACACAACCTAAGGTAACTTTTAATTATGTTCAGTTTTGAGAACGAACGTTCTGATCTTGTGATGCGTGCGTGCGACACTGGTGTTGTGGAACAAAAATGAACTTGGAACATGCTAGGGCTAGCGTTTACGTTTTCACACGTGTCATCTAATGTGACTTTATTATTTTATTATTTGTGTTATTATTAGGTGTACTACTGGAAAGCTTTCAATATTACTGCTTATATGTCACAGTTATTTACACACTGACGAAGCAAAACAAGGTCCTACTACTTTCCGAATTATGGATGCCCCACAGTCCAACTTCTTTTTCACTAACACGGTAATATGTTACTGCAATATTTTTATTTTCATGTAATGTTCAGGTCAGCCCCTTGCTACAATCTTTGATTTCGTGTTACTGTGTACATCCCCATAGTGATGGTTGCCAGGTCCGTGAAGTAAACCCCTCCCCCCCCACCCCACCCCGCATGCGGAATGTCACATTTTGTACACCTTTATCGTTTGTGCACGCATTTATTTCGTTTGTGCACAAACGATATCGTTACATTTGAATAAATTTCCGAAGGACGTTACCTTCAAGTAAAGTAAGCCTCACACCCTCAGGAAGATAATACCCCCTTCCTTGGAACTATATTTTATTGCGGCCACATCGTGTGTGCATCAAAGAAGTGCACAAACGATCGATACAGGTGTAAAATATGCGACATATCCGCACGGGGGCCGTGCGGTTTTGTGATGAATATTATTATAATAGTTTGATTGTATATTTTAGTACCGATTTGCGTTACCAGTGGAAGTAACAAATATTTAATGTTATCAGAGAGCTGATCTTTGAAGTCGCAGAGGGACATATTATTATTTTATAGTTCAATTTAGTTCATATCAAATAACATGTAAGTGTACTTATTATAATCCGAAAGTGGTAATTATTACATGTGCAAAAATATACTTTCGTTGTAAGTTTATAATATGCTTATAGGTTTGATAAATATCTATATAAGCTTCGAATATTTTCATTTCATTGGTTTGATTTGAGAGTAGGCCTAAGTTGAGAGCTAGCCCTATAGATGTGGTAATTAGAAAACGCGCACGTGTTTTAAAGATGTAATATATATATTTATTTATATAGCTACCGTTTAGTTTCGAGCTGACGAAGTGAGCGTTGTTGATTAGGCCTTGGTCAAGTAAACCATGTTTCCTACATTTTTTGCTTAGACATGCTATCCTAACGCAAAACTATTCTAAGTAAGGAGTTAGCTGACTCAAAATATGCGATCAACACGTTACGTTTTATAGTTAGGGCCTATATCCTGTTCCAGGTTCATCTGTAAAATCATATAAAGGAACTACTTCTTTTCAATGTCACTAGCAAAATGCAGTAAATATAAGGTAATATCTGTGATTATGTTATTACGAATAGTTTTTTATATTTTTATTTGTTGTGGTAATGAATACACATAAGCCTATGTATGTTAGAATTTAATCTTTCTTCAATTTATCATGCTCGACCAATCGTTACCACAATGGGAATATAGTGATTATGCCTTATTTGTTTTGTTTTTAGAAATAAACATATTTATGATATTTTGAGAAAGATATGCTTCTTCTTGGGAATTATTTGACTCCCAATTTTCCCAACTCTCTCGCAAATTATCTTTAATTGAATACTAATTGATTTGCGTAATGAACAATGATGTATAACGAAGATACTGTAGCATTTTATTATTGCTTGGACACAAAATTACGTGAATACATTATTATACAATCACCACAAGCACATCATGTTCATGAAAGATGCAAACGCATCCATAATCAAATTACAATGAAAAGCTTCAGATGAAAGTATATTAATTTGTTATTTATGACTCGTTCCCTGTCTCCTGGCCCCGCAGTCAAGTGAATGCGCGAACATCGCCGTAAATATGAGTTCGCGGACCGTTCTCTCCGCTCCGCGGCGGCGGCTAGCATAGACCTGCTTAGTTGACACGTCTTACTCGACTGAAAGCCGAGGTCAGCTGCCTAAGGCCGGTTGGGGTGGGGGGAGGGGGAGGGGAAGACTGATCACTCACACATACTTGTGTATAATAAATATGAAGAAAAAGACGATTTTGAGGGGGGTAGCTCCACCTTAAACTCCAATATAATCAGTTCGAATAACTAAAACTAACTTAAAGCCTGAGCGTGGATAAGCCTGTCAGTAAGGTATTCCCGTAGTGTGTGGTACCATGAGGCGCCTGTGGAAGAATCTGTACAGACCTCTAATGTTTAAGTTTATCCCACCTTCCCCTAGGTTAGCGTCATCATTCACATTTCACCTCCCTAGCCACCGACTCGGTTAGCACTACCGCATAAAATATAAAATACAACTCCACATTCACTGTGGATCTCTGTATCTTGCAAGTCTATTGTACCTAGGTCCTCGTTGTTGCTCCGTCCCATCATTAGGTCGGGTGTTATTTCACCTAAGGTTGGGCCATCAAATTCCAACTCACAACCTTCTCGTGGTTTGGCCCGTGAGTAGGGGAGTTTAAACTCCCTGAAACTAATGACGAGCTCTGGGTCGTCGTCGAAGGACTTTCCCCTTCCCTTTGAATACCTCCCCGACGGTGACGACAATGACAACACGGACGGATGATGATACAAGACGAAACGACCACGACGTGGGGGAACCCCTGCCCTCCCCATACGCTTGTGGCTGGTTATGACCAGCACAGGCCTGTCCAGTTGTCCACCCCATGTCCCCCCGCGTCATCCCTTACGTCCCTCCCTTCGTCTCGATTAGCCAAGTTGCATTAATATGAGACGTAAAGCAATATCCAATCAAATCGATTGCCCACAAAGCTTTCATAAGCTTGTCTGTGGGTTATATTCTTATGACAATAATTATTACATACTAAAGTTACATGCTAGATACGGAATGCAGATTCCATGACAAATTCCTACATAACGTTTAACAATATAAATTATAAAGACTTATTTGACAATTCAAATTTGAATAACAAAACACAAAAATAAAATGAACTGTCTCTCTGTCTCTTTTTATTATAAAATACTGAATCTATCGTACTCCGAGATGTCTTCTATGCATATGCCATTAAACATGGTCTCCCATTTCTTCACTTCAATGCTGTCGTCCTCTGTGAGGTGAGCCATTGCGAAGTACAGCGTAGGCCTTTTTTGAGACGGCAAAACGGCAACAGACGTTCCTCAGTTGGGAAGTAAGTGCTTGGTTTAAACGGCGTTCCACTGCTATGAGCATTGTGAGCAATAAAATGGGCAAATTGATACTAATGGCAAATGTTTGTGAAATAACTGTGAGGGTTGGTGATGTTGTACATGGAAAAGATGGGGACATGTGATTGATGTGATTTCTACGGACCGGCGATATGTGAAATAGAGGAAACATGATTTGAATTTGAATAAGATGAAGATGGACCAGCCACACAGTTTGATGATGAAGTCGATGAAGATTGATACAAATTTTTGTTTTGGATTCTAGAAGCGTTAGATGTTCTGGGTCATCAATAAGCAATGATTGAGAGTCGTCCAACCGTCCGAACTTGGTGACCTCGGCTGCATTTACAATTTCTGCAACTTCTGATACATGCGCAATTGTCAACAGCTTCTACTATTGTCGCAGGGGAGATCTGAAAATGGTTAATAGCGTCGAGTGTGCCAACTCTACATGTCCTTCTCTCCCAACCTCCTTTGCCGCCTCGAATTGGCGAAGAAGATCATGCAGGATATTTATCTTAAGATAGGATTTGTCAGTGCGTAGAGTGCATCCCGAAGCTCCGCAGAAAGCTCCTCGACTGTGGTTGCACTTCTTCACCCGAGGGTGCGATGTTTACATCATTGTTCATGATGTCGACAATGCACTTGTTAAAGTTGATACCGTCACTGTTGAAGGGATTTATCCCACATGTACGGAAAGCATTTTGGGCCATTATGGGGTTAACGGTATCCACCAATACCATTTTGAATTAACGAGCAAAGTTAGCCTTAGTAACGCCCTCAAATTTCGACGTACTTGTTTCATCTACCATTGCACCCCATGCCGCTTTCACCGGACCAAAGACCCCCACATCACATGGCTGAATGATGTGGGTGGCATTGGGTACAATAGCAGCAAAATGATGCCGTGTGAGTCACAGAACTCACTGACCTCGAGGTTCATGTGAGAACGGTGACCATCGAGGATCAACAAGACTGGCAGCTGGACCAACTCTTTCACTAACCAAGCGTGAAAGTGCTTGCAATAAGATTGGTAAACCTCTCCCTGCATCCAGCCACTGTCTGTTTTCTCCGCAATGAATCCTTTAGGCATTGTGGCCGGACACATATGGCATTCTCTTGTATTTGAATACAATCATGGTGGGTGTAATTACCCCCTCTGCAGAGAAGTTGCAGAGGACAGAAGGGCTTCCTTCTCTTTTGAAAGGGCTATCTTGAACAGGTGCCCTTTCTCAACACAAATGTAATTGGCACTTTTGACAAAGAAAGGAAGCCCAACTCATCGCGTTGTTAATGCGGCTGGGATCATCAATAATGTCCCGGTGCCCGACTTCAATCATGAAGTTCTCTAAACCTTTGAACCACCCGCTCAGACGTAATTCTGATACTAATGATCTCGCCTTTTCTTCCCTCACGGTTGGGTTACGCCTTTTAAAGGCTCCCTCCCCTCACTCCGAACAACGTCGGCAATTGTTTAAAAAAATCATGGCACTTGAGAGAAAATCTGCTACAGGCCATCCCGTCCGCATATGTTACCAGGCGTGTCTATTCCGTCGAATAAAATACTGGCTCTGGGCCTGGAGGGGTCGTCGTCGGGGAACTTTCCCCTTCCCTTTGACTACCTCCCCGACGGCGACGACAATGACAACACGGACGGATGATGACACAGACGGAGACGACCACGACGTGGGAGAACCTCTGCCCTCCCCATACGCTTGTGGCTGGTTCTGACTAGCACAGGTCTGTCCACCCCTTGTTCCTCCGCGTCATCCCTTACGTCCCTCCCTTCGTCTCGATTAGCCAAGTTGCATAAATATGAGACGTTAAGCAATATCTAATCCAAAATTTGGCTTGATTTTACTGGTATGCCACGTTGCACCAAGCAAGGATGACTCTTCTCATCTCTTCAGGTGGCACGGTGTCGGGTCCCACTGACTGAAATTCTCCGTCACAGGCGAAGGAGTAAAAAAAACTCCTCTGCCAAGGCTGTTTGTCCAGCTTCGTACTCCTTGTCGCCAAGTATCCTCTTAGTGTCGTTATTGACCTGTGCTAGTATTTTGCATTTTGGGCAGTCAGGCTGCTTTAATTTCATGCCCTATAACTTCTCCCACGTTGAAGCGCCCTAGTTTCTCACGTCGTCGTCGTCCTTGGAGAACGGGGAGAAGATGCTCCACAGATCTGACAATTTCACTTTCTTGCCGGTCGGTTTCACACAACTCGACACCTTCTCGCGGTTTGGCCCGTGAATAGGGGAGTTTCACTCCCTGAAACTAATGGCGAGCTCTGGGTCGTCGTCGGGGAACTCCTTCCCGTTGACTACTTCCCCGACGGCGACGACAAAGACAACACGGACGGATGATGACACAGATGGGGACGACCACGACTTGGGGGAACCCCTGCCCTCCCCATATGCTTGTGGCTGGTTCTGACCAGCACAGGCCTGTCCACCCCTTGTCCCCCCGCGTCATCCCTTACGTCCCTCCCTTCGTCTCGATTAGCCAAGTTGCATAAATATGATACGTAAAGCAATATCCAATCAATCACATCGGAGGACTCGCCCACGTCGGCCTCATGGCCCTTGTTCGTAAATGTTCGTCGTTTCCTTGTATGTGTTGGACCTGGTAGATTCATAGCCACGGGCTGGTTGATCCTGAATGTTCATGGTTGCGGTAGATCCACAGGCTGCTGTGTGCGGACCTTGTCCCCTCCTGCCTCAGGGTGGGGCCGTGTTGGTTGACGTCAAGCCTATGTCAGGAACAAATAAAAAGAGTGTAAATAAAGTCGAAAGCACACACAAACATATGCTGATATAATGCAAGGTAATAACCGCTACATAGGTGGACTTACAACAACGCTGGTCCAAGAAAAGGCGAAATGAGTGAAATTCTTATGCCTTGAATCAATCAACCTTGGTAGTCCCTGTCGATTGAACTCAGCGAGACAAAAGATCCTGGCTGCTCAATCTACTATCTTGTTTCTACACATATGTGTTGTGAGTAACGTGGAATATTCGAATACATATACATTCTTCTCTCAACAACAAAGTCTACCCCTGTTGTTGCAATGGAAATGCTGGTGACTGTCCCACCATTAAGTGCTAAGAGAAGCAAAGCAGCGATATGCCTACATGAGAAACTTCTGAGACTTGACGAAGAGGAATGGGACAGAGAGCCGGTAGAGAGGCTGACGACACAAACTACATTTATCACAGCAGCGAAGCAACTAAAGAAGCAAATTTTGGGTAAGGTGGATTTACGAGATCGAATGGAGCATCCTACACCTGATATGAGGGTCGCTGTACGGGAAGTCCAACATGAGCTAGCGGTGGAAGGAATTGAGAAGAAAAAGGCGGATTATACTGAGGATGAACTTCAATGTCTGACAGTTGCTCATATAGCGAAGCACTACCCCACCCCAGAATGGGCACTTGTATATACAGACGGGTTTGCTACCCCAGGGGAGGGAAAAGCAGGGGCTGGGGTATACTGCAATGCATTCCAGCAAGCATTGCTGCAGCAGGACGTAATGGAAGCAGTTATGACGGAGAAATCAAGGCAATCAAAGTAGCACTTACTAAAATAAAGGAACAGCAAATACCAAAAGCAGTCATTCTTACAGACTCCAAAGCAACCATACAGGCCATTGTGAGTAAGGACATGAGAGACAGTGAGACGTTGGAGTGTAAAAGACTACTGGTCTGGCTGGTAAACAGGAAATAACAGATGACCTTACAGTGGGTGCCAGCACACTGTAACATACAAGGGAACGAAGAAGCAGACAGACTCGCGAAAGAGGGGATCAGGATGAAGCAGAACAAGAAACCCCTATCCTTCAATGCCGTCAAATGTCATGTGAACACGGCA
This sequence comes from Sweltsa coloradensis, assembly GCA_024449915.1. Classification (NCBI taxonomy): domain Eukaryota; kingdom Metazoa; phylum Arthropoda; class Insecta; order Plecoptera; family Chloroperlidae; genus Sweltsa; species Sweltsa coloradensis. Next base: position 46,297 of record JAMZAV010004086.1, read on the forward strand.
GTGAAAAACAACATAAAAAAGGTATGGGAGAAGGCAAGTAAAGGCAAACAGTGGCAAGGAGCAGTCACAAAAAATCGAAGTGGAGAAATCGGCAGACTGAGACGGCACAATTCAGATTGGAAACCGGTCATGACCTGCTAGCTACACACCTTCATAAACTAGGGATAACTGACTCAAGCACATGTACACTATGTGCTACAGAACAGCATACCAGGGAGCACCTACGTAGATGCCCGGTACTTCCAGAAATAAGAGACACAATGCCAAAAGATATGGAGGAGGCAGAAAGAGAATCCTATCTCTACTGGGAAACACGGAAACGCATGATGGCCAAATAGGTCAATTGCTGGCATAAGAAGAAGAAGAAGACATTTGCTCTTTAAGTCTATAAGCCTACACCTCTTAAAATTGAGTTTATGCTGATCCATGTGAGTTGGTTCTAATTACAAGTAAAACTAGATTAATTGGTGTTTTTTTTTAAATCTAGCACATTCTTAAATTTTTCTTGCATAGACAGACTGTAGAATGTAGATTGTATAAAATGGGTCCATAAATGATTAGGCCTACTCTAACAACGTTACACAACACGTGCATCACTTATTTCGTAGTTAAGCCTACTGACGCGGTATCTAATACTGACTTTATATCTAGATCTTACTGGGCCTAATTTTTTACTTAGTCCATGAAACCAAATGGTCTCGGCCAGTTCAGTGAAATTTGCCGTGGACGGCCGCACAAAATCGTCTGTAGGGCCTACTACAACGATTCTATGAATCAAGCGCATCAAGATTCATCAAGTACTCAAAGCAATACATATTATATTTTTAGATCTTGGCGTTTAGTTCAGCTAAACCGTTTTGCGTATACAAATTCATAAACTTTTTTGGATGAGCGTAGCGAGCAAAGCGAAGTTTCCATTTCACTAACACTGGAGAAAAATATCCGGAATGTTTTTTTTCTTTTTTTCGTATGTTTTTCAACACGATTCCGGCTTAACCAATAATCCGATTGCGATAAAATTTTCTGGAGGCATTTAAAATCTTTGAACTTAGAACTGCCATTTTTTTAGCGCAATCGAAAAAATTATTTCTCATAAAAATCGCAATTTTACAATTTTTTTCGATTAAAAAAAAAATCTTCGAATTATAACATCTACATGCTTTATACGACTGTGATGATTTTTTCACAGAACCTTTAATTTATGAATTAATATATTCGTGTAAAATTTCAGCGTTATCGAAAAATTATTTCTAATGAAAATCGCAGTTTTACGATTTCTTTAATTTCTTCGATTTATAAAACCTACATGCTTTATCCGATTATGTTTTGTGCCCTAAAACACCAACTAACAAACTAACTGATGATATTTCTACAGATACTTAATTTTATAGATTGAAACATTCGTGTGAAATTTGAGCGTAATCAAAAAATTATTTCGTTTGAAAATCGCAATTTTACGCTCTTTTTTGTTTAAAAAAAATTACGCTCATCCAACAACGCGCCTAAAAAAGCGTTTGCGAAGCTTACTTGTCCATGAAATACATCAATCAGATTATTTTGCAAGAGGTTATTAATTTTGTTACCTTCATAAGGTTATCAAATAAATTTGTTTCCTCTTTTAACCTGAATTATTTGGGGGAAAAAACTTCAATTCAATATTGTGTGTGTCAGTACTGAAAACTGTAACCACGTGATACTATGCCAAAGTAAACACGATGTAACATGGGCAATCAAATTCCAACTCGCAACCTTCTCTTGGTTTGGCCCGTGATTATGGGAGTTTATCTCCCTGAAACTAATGTGCGAGCTCTGGGTCGTCGTCGGGGAAACTTTCCCCTTTCCCTTTGACTACCTCCCCGACGGCGACGACAATGGCAACACGGACGGATGACACAGACGGAGACGACCACGACGTGGGGGAACCCCTGCCCTCCCCATATGCTTGTGGCTGGTTCTGATAAGCACTGGCCTGTCCACCCCTTGTCACCCCACGTCATCCCTTACGCCCCTCCCTTCGTCTCGATTAGCCAAGTTGCATAAATATGAGACGTAAAGCAATATCCAATCCAATCAAAAAAACGGACGGATGATGACACAGACGGAGACGACCACGACGTGGGGGAACCCCTGCCCTCCCCATACGCTTGTGGCTGGTTCTGACCAGCACAGGCCTGTCCACCCCTTGTCCCCCCGCGTCATCCCTTACGTCCCCCCCTTCGTCTCGATTAGCCAAGTTGCATAAATATGAGACGTAAAGCAATATCCAATCCAAAATTTGACTACCTCCCAGACGGCGACGACAATGACAACACGGACGGATGATGACACAGACGGAGACGACCACGACGTGGGGGAACCCCTGCCCTCCCCATATGCTTGTGGCTGGTTCTGACCAGCACAAGCCTGTCCCCCGCGTCATCCCTTACGTCCCTCCCTTCGTCTCGATTAGCCAAAATGCATAAATATGAGACGTAAAGCAATATCCAATCAATAACATCAAAATGCCCTAATAATCTTTGCCGTTGAAGCGCCCTTAAACTACTTTAAGACCTACAATAAAATTGTTATAATAGTATCTACTAAATAAGGCTATATTATTTAATGATAACCTACATTAATTATTAACAAAGTATTCAAATTCCAACTCGCAACCTTCTCGTGGTTTGGCCCGTGATTAGGGGAGTTTTTCTCCCTGAAACTAATAGCGAGCTCTGGGTCGTCGTCGGGGAACTTTTCCCTTCCCTCTGACTACCTACCCACATTAGGGGTGGAAGCATGAAGATATATAAGCTTGCCTAGGAGATCTTCACCACTATCTAACATAATTATACATCTATCTATATATATCCCCGACGGCGACGACAATGACAACAAGGACGGATGGTGACACAGACGGAGACGACCACGGCGTGGGGGAATCCCAGCCCCTTGTGGCTGGTTCTGACCAGCACAGGCCTGTCCACCCCTTGTCCACCCGCGTCATTCCTTACGTCCCTCCCTTTGTCTCGATTAGCCAAGTTGCATAAATATGAGACGTAAAGCAATATCCAATCAATCAACAAAGTATGTTAACTTGAAAGCCTACAATAAATAGGGAGTGCATTGTTATGTAGTCTCGAGATTATGGGTTCTTATCCCCCTGTCGGGGCAAACGTTTACTACAATTTTCTATGATTCAATAACATATTTTTAGGTAAATAACAATTTTTCATCTAAAAATAACGTTTAAGACGCAAATGTAGGCATGAGTAGGTCACAGTGTAACAAGACCTAGTACTAAACGACAAAAGTAATTACAGGTTTTCATACTGATTTCCATCTTTGTACTTATCATAATGCAGGCAATATAAGGTCACAGTCTAACAAGACCTAGGCCTAATGTAATGACAAAAGTAATTAATTTTTACCTGCCAATTTTGTCATTTTTTTTCCTAATAAGTTTGTAAAATTACAAAAGTAAAAAATGCCCATACACTCACCATTTTTGACTTTTTTGCGTCCTATTTGCACCAAATTCAAACCCATTTAGGGTCATTGCAAGGGCCTCCACATTGCATTTTTTTTCGTCCCAATGCTGTACACAGCACACACACACACACAGCAAGGCTGTGACTAGTTTCAGTTTAAATGGTGCATTTTTGGTAATATCATTTAAATGATTGAATTGTTGTTTCATTGAGTTTTTATACATGAATTTAGTGTTGAAAGATAGCTAGGAAGCATTGAAACCTCAGGTACCGTTATCTCGTGAGTACCCACAGTATTTAATACGCATTTTAAGTTTTAAATATTGCATTTTCACGGAAAATTATGTTGACATTTCGTATCTAACGAAAACAAAATGATATTGTTTATTTTCAATTACTATAACCAACAACATGACGCTACAAAACACGAGGCATTTTTGAAACTATGCTTAAGAAAATGTCAATAAGTAACATTGAATTTGAGTTCACGAAATATGACATTCCCAAAGGGTATATACAGCAACAGAGGAATGCTTGAGAAATTATTTCATACACTAATTAATAAACGTAAAGTTGACGTTCATCAGGCGCTTGATACTTATGTTGCTACGGGTCAAGCTGAAGCATTTCTAGTTAGGCCTAAATCAAATAAATTTTGACCTACAAAAGTCGACTGAAACTTTGCCGAAAATTCTTTCACAAAACTATACTACAAAAAAAGATTTGCAACACAGCCACAGTAGGCCTATTGATGAAAAAATGTTAGAACTTAAGAAGAAAATTACTAGATTCAATGGATAACCAAGAAAAATTATATACTATTGTTGACAATCAAGAGGGTATTATAGATAATTTGAAAACAAGATGCAATAACTATAAAGAGCTTTTTGAAATTTACAAAGTAAAACTAAACATCGTCGAAAAAAAAACTGGAACTTTCTACTCAATCTAAATGTTATAACCAACTACACCCTTGTGTGCTGTCAGAAATCGGCACAAATAGCGCCGGTAGTAGTGAGATTTCAATGAATTAGATCCACTATGTAATGGCAGTAACCCTCTGCCTCGTTTCAGTGTCGAAAAACACTCTATTGAATCATCCAATCTCCCTTTAATATCAAGTGAAGGTAGACCTCGTGGATCAATCCATGTGCAACATCAGAAGCTTAGACCTACTCTTGGTCCGCGCAAGTCAACGTATACACAAGAGCAACCTAAAGTGCGTATGTTAGTGACAGCCATGGACGTGAGCTAAGCCACAGAATCAATCTCAGCTATCTGGAAACTATGAAGTCTATAACATTTGCAAACCTAATGCAATGCTGAAAAATGTAGTTAAAGACGTCCTTCTTCCATGCCTACCTTAAACTGCCGAGACTGGATATTATAATTGCTGGCACAAATAACATGCCAAATGACTGTGAAGCGATTGTGGATGATATGAAAAAACTTATTAAAACCCCACGGTCGTGTCCTCTGATCATAGTTGGTATACCATTTAGATATGACACGTTAAATTTCAACAAAAGAATCCTAGACATCAATCAGACTATTTATAAATTCATCACTGCACAAAAAAAATTTGCTATTTTGTGGACATGTCTGTAATGAAACGATCAGAGTTTACTGTGCACGGTTTGCACCCTGAATGCTGGTGGTAAATCCAAACTAACACATCCAAACTGGCAGAGATTATTAATGCACGAAATTCGCGCAGCATCACTTCACTGCACCATGAAATACATGAAACCAATAGCAACTCCACGTTCAACAAGACAACTTCAACCCCGAGCTGCAACTTCATGATATGTGAACACCAAAGTGATATTTTCTCATGCCCACTCGACACACCTCTTGTACATTGTGTGGCGGAAGACTTGAAGCTTAACCGTGGAATTGCACCTAAATTTAAATCTACATTTGGCGGCATTGATTACCTTCGGTCCAGAGAGCCCAGAGTTGGAGACTCAGTTTTTCTCCGAAGCAAGGGTAGACTTATCTGCAATTGGTGATCAAACAGCAGTCGCATCACAAGCCTATGTACCATAATGTTGCCAAATCGCTAAATAGCTTAAAAAAGTTTGTTTATTTTATATTACAAGAACTAGCAATGCCTAAAATTGGATGTGGCCTAGATGGTCTTCATTGGCCTACCATAAAAAACATATTATCCAAAACTTTCATTAAATTCAATATTAAAATCAACGTTTATTACTTTACAGTCAAAAGAAAGCAGCACCAAAAACAAGGCAAACGACAAGTAAATCAGAGCACAAAATGTTTAACTCCAAAAAACAACCCTCAAATAGCTCCAAGTTCCAAGAATGCAAGAAGGTTTTACGCAGCTGTCCAGTGAGTTTGGAGTTCCGACTCCAATCAAAAACTTAATGAGGAATGTGCAAAGCAACTACCATTCATGATGCACTCATCTGTTGACCCGGCGTGAACTCTACGTCGACCCCTGCTAGCACACATCACTCATCATCTATATTTTTACGAATAGAAGAGTCGACTCAACAAACTGTAAAGCCTAAACCTTCATCTTCAGAACCACTTCACCAGTCAATCCATGTAAAGCAAAAACTAAAAGCTAGTACTAAAACCCCAAGGGGTAAGCCTAGCCTTAGCTTCCAGCGTGACCCCATTCTCACACGGTCATCAGCAAGGCCAAACATGGCAGCCCCTATTTTAGCAAACAAAACAAAAAACTAAAGTCAAAAAAGCTATCACCTCGTCTTCTCAGGATTTCCCGCACCACCCCCAGAAAAACAAAACCATAGCCTCGTCACAGGTCCATCCCAGAACACATTATAAATTAGTGTTTCTAAATATACAAACAATAAGGAATAAAATAGAAGAGCTAGAGCTATTCCTCAGAGCTTCTTCTCCAGATATCCTCTGTATAGCAGAGCACTGGCTTACAATTTCTGAAATTGACTCCTTTTGTATCCCAAACTATGTTAATGTTGATATCTTTTGCCGCTCCTCATTTTTTCATGGAGGTGTGGCTACATTTGCTAAACCTCATCTTAGCATTTCTCCTCTAGCTGAAATTAAAAACTTTAACATTGAAAAGTCTTTGAATGCTCTGGGGCTTCATGGCACATCTCTAATTCTCATTTTATAATCATATCTTTGTATCGATCTCCACTTAGTGACCCTAAAGTTGTTTTCTCCTCCTTAGAGAAAATGCTAGTGTTTTATAACAAAGAAATTCCCCAAGGCCTCTTACATAATTTGTGGAGGGCCACAATATTGACCTCTTAAACACAATCTACCACCAGCACTGAACTAATTGATTTACTAAATTCCTTTCATATGTATGCTACCATCACATCTCCTACAAGAGTCACACTTTCCAGTAAATCCTTGATTGATAATATTTTTACCTCCATCGACGAATCTCTTATCACTGCCACAGTGCGTGATCCAGGGCTTTCCGACCATCATGCTCTTTTTCTTGACCTATCCCTTCCCCATTATCACTCAAAGATTCTGACTCAAAAACGTTTTTTCAATGATGAAAATATTGCTCACTTTATCTCACGGCTAGGTGGTGAACAATGGTCATCTTTATCATTTACAGCAGATGCTGATGTTTTATTCTCATTTTTTGTGTCCACTTTCTTGGTTACACTTCAATGAAGCCTTTCCTCTGAAAACAATTCAAATGCGGAAACCAGTAGGTAACCCATGGATTACTCAGGCACTTTGCTGTGAGGGAAAAACACTATGAAATCTTCAATCATCATTGAAACACTCCCAAAATAGATCAGTTAGTAAAGAGCAATACTTGGCCCTCAAAAAGTCTCATGCCAAAAACATTAGACAATCAAAACTTCAATTTCATAGCCGCAAATAGCCGACTCCTCTAACATCTCTAAAATGGCCTGGTCTGTAATCAAATCTCAGACTTCTTCGCCCATATCCAAAGAAAGTATCACCATAATGCATGAAGGAAAACTTGTATCTAACCCAACTTCATTAGGCAATATTTTAAATACCTTTTTCACCACCATTAATGTGCCACCAGCAATTGCAACAGGGAATTCTAAACCCTCCTCACAATATCACCCAAAAAGGTTCCCTAGCCCAGTTCAAACCATTTTTCTAAAGCCAACCACTCCCAGTGAAGTGGCAACTATATTGAAAAAACTAAGCACAAGACACTCAGCTGGGCTGGATGAAATTCCAGGATCACTCTTGGCAAAATGCTCCCACTTTTTATCTCTTCCCCTATCTTACATTATTAATGAGTCTATTTCATCAGTATCTTTCCCTCTGATCTTAAAATAGCAAAGGTAATACCAATCTATAAGAAAAAAGGGAAAAAATCTGACAAAAACAACTACCGCCCAATCTCAATCTTATCGTCTTTTTCTAAAGTTTATGAATACATCATGCATGACCGCCTTATGGCACATCTCAATCATCACAACGTTCTTTCACCAAGTCAACATGGTTTCCTTAAACATAGATCAACAACTTCCGCTCTTTTCAGTTTCCTCTCACATGTTTATTCCGCCCTTGATAAAGGAGAACAGGCAGTTAGCATATTTTATGATCTTAGCAAGGCCTTTGATTCAATTGATCACAGGACGTTTCTGTCAAAAATGGGAGTACTATGGGATCAGAGGTATTGCTCAAAGTTGGCTTTCATCTACCTATCTGGACGCTCACAAGTAGTCGCTATCCGCACTGTTGACAATAATTTAACAAAAACAGTTCTCTCAGATCCTCAAAAATTAGTTAAAGGAGTCCCTCAAGGCTCGATATAAGGTCCCTTAGCTTTGCTCCTTCATGTTAATGACCTGCAGCTACACCTAACCGGTGGACTTCTTCTACAGTATGCAGATGACTTCAGTCATCTGCTAACTGCCCCCAAACACAATATATCTAGCTTTCCAATGATATTAAATCAAAAGGCTGTGCAAATGTCTCAGTACTGCCAGCAAAACATTCTTTCATTATCTCTTCCCAAAACAGTATACATGAATTTTCATACTCCCCAAAATATACCCTGTCAAGCCCTCTAATCCAAATTGGGAGTAACCACTTTATTCGCTCTTCTTCATTTTAAACTTTTAGGATTAATCCTAAACAGAGACTTTGGATTGGTCGGGTCAAACAAACATTGTTTCATCTAAAATTCTTAGTGGGTGTTATATACTCAGGAAACTTAAAACTATAGTCCAACCTCATAATTTGATTATTACATACTTTGCATTTATCCACTCCCACCTTTCGTATGGTACACTTTCTGGGGTGCATCGCCTCATGCAAAAAGAGTCGTCATCCTCCAAAAAAAGAGCAATCAGGATAATAGCGGGAGCTTCTAGAAGGCGATCTTGTCGGGAACTCTTTCGACATTTAGAAATCCCAACACTCGCATGTGTCCTGATTCAGTCAGCATCTCATTTTGTTCGCCTTAATGCCCACATCTTCCAACAAAACACAACTGTTCATGATTACTTTACACGTTCCAGCAATTTAGTTCACATTTCCTCTCATAATCTTTCCCTTTTCTCTAAAGGGCCATACTACTTAGCATCAATTATTTATAATAACCTTCCGAATAAAATTCGCTTATGCCCATCTGACAATTCTTTCAAATCTAATCTTAAGTCCTTTCTGCTTAAAAACAGTTATTACTCACTTCATGAGTTTCTATCTGACGGCTCTCCCAAATAAATTACCTTGTTGATTGTCATTAATATCAATATTTACAATGTAGTAATTATTATTGTTTGCATCATTGTAAATGTAATTGCATTTTTTTATGTTTCATATTGTATTATTACATTTATCTATGTATTAACAAAAACATTTGTTAACCTTTATTTTATTATAGCCTTATTCATTTCACTCCACCTATCTCTCTCTCTCTAGAGAATAGGTGATAGTGTTATACTTCTACTCTGTATAAGTCAAATGAATAAAAAATTACTTACTTACTTACTTACTTACTTAATCTATTACAGGCAAAATCTTTATGTTGCTCCATATAATGAAACATATATTCCTTTTGGGCCTCTGTTATTCTATGACTCACATGCGATGCCATTTTGCTAATACAAACAAATTCGACACTTACGCGCTTACAGCGCAGATTGTGGTTGGTTGAAGCCTCGGTGGCTCGATCACTAGCAAAGTTCATCGGATTTCCGCTAGGCTTCGCTGCCGCGCACAGCGCCTTGTATACACGACGACACGTAGCGGTGCAATCGAACAAACATGACCGAGTCGATTACCGTTGCTACAGATCGATTACCGTTGCTACAGATCGATTACCGTTGCTCCGGAACGATAACTGTTACTCCCGAGTCGGTCCCGTGGTCGAGTTGAACCCGTGAAGTTACTGAATAGGGGCCCAGCCATGTGGTATCATGTGTATATCTGATAAGTTAACATGTGTTATAGCTAAGGCCCCGGCAAGGCTGCTGTTGGGCCGAGCCGAAGTAAGCCTACACTATAAACGTGCTGAAACATATCCTCTCAAATTGAATGCAAATAGAATACTCATACAAACATTCATTAATCAGAAATTAAAATTTTCCACTTATTTTTGTCTCTTGTAATTTATCGATTTCGAATACAAAATTGAGAAAATTTGAAAATTAAGTGAAACCAAAAACAAATGAACAATTCACCGAAATACTGACATAAATGTCACTGGCGGCGCGTTGTAACCTAACAGGTTGTCGCGCCCTAGATCCTCTTGACGTCGTATTGCTAGGTTTTACGTCTCGGTGTATCACGCCCTCATCATCTTCGGAGACCGAGGAAGAAGGTCCAGAGGAACGATTTGTAGCGATACAAGTCTGTTCGTTTAATTATTATTTAAAATATACTTCTTAAAACATGATCAGGTCAATAATATTACATTGGTTCTTATTACTTTGGCTGCCCTACCAAGACGCGAATCCAGGGGTTGTGTGTGGTAGTTGTCAACACGACAACCAACATTGCGTATGATTTCGCCGTTATTACCTCCAACATTAATACCTGGCCTTAATAAATTACCAATACCCCTTGGATATCCAGCATCAGCTCTCTAAGCTCCCTCCAAAACATTACCTTCGCCATCCTCACAATCAACATTATTTGGTGGACAATACACAATTGCTCTTGGACTTGCAAAGACTGTTCGTCCGACTTGAGAAGATTGTGCAGACATACAGCCGCCTTCACATTGAATCAACTGTCTTAACCGGCGCAATTATGGGCCTAAAGGAAATGCGCCAGTGGGAACTAAGTCTCCCGAACGCATTTTCTATGATCCTTCTACCTCGCGACGATCTATAATTAAATATCGTGTTGCATCGTCAAGAATTCGTCCAGGGAACCTCATGATGTTAGTGCGGAGTGAAAACCATCATCCGCCAGATTTAAGTGTGGAAGTTGTTGGTCTGTGTTTGGAAGCCTTGCCATTCAAGGAATAGTTGAAAAATGGGGTACCCCCTAGTTTGGGGCATCGCGTTGAATGTGTTTTCCATCCAGCGCTCCCAGGCAATTCGGTATATTCCATCTCGATAAAAAAATCATAGCTAATGTGCTGCCATTGCTCCATGTTGGGGCAGCAATGGCAGCAAATCTGGACATAGTGCAATCCATATTGTATTAGAGGTCTCTCGAATGATCTTTGTTACTGTACTCTTTCCCAAACTATATTACATGCGGGCCATCAAATTCCAACTCGCAACCTTCTCGAGGTTTGGCCTGTGATTAGTGTAGTTTTTCTCCCTGAAACTAATGGCGAGCTCTGGGTCGTCGTCGTGGAACTTTTCCCTTCCCTTTGACTACCTCCCCTACAGCGACGACAATGACAACACGGACGGATGATGACACAGACGGAGACGACCATGACGTGGGAAACCCCTGCCCTCCCCATACGCTTGTGGCGAGTTCTGAACAGCACAGGCCTGTCCACCCCTTGTCCCCCCGCGTCATCCCATACGTCCCTCCCTTCGTCTCGATTAGCCAAGTTGCATAAATATGAGACGTTAAGCAATATCCGATCAATCAATATATTGCCATGCAATATCTTGCATAGATATATCTTGAGCTAGTTACCTGGAAATAGGATATGTATGTGGATAAGAGAACATAGGAAAGGAGAATGTGGACTACAATAGTTTAATTTATATAAATTTTGTATTCATAAATTTATTTTTACAAAAGATCTACAAATATAGTAGGGTTATTTTTAAATCAAGAAACCTATGCATGCAATACCTTTATCTTGATTGCATTCGACTGTGCAAATTGATTTCATTTGGAATAAATACTGATACGGATTGGCTATCAAAATTAGTATTATAAGTATTAGGAGTTTTACGGCGCTTTAACGGCAAAGATTATTTGCGCCTCAAAGATATTTAATTGACTATGTATGTATGTATGTAAAATACAGAAAAAATCTTAAGTGTTTTGTTACAAATCATTGTCATTAAAAGAATCGCCAATGTCGATATATTTATAGACAGCCAAATCGGTGAAAGTTTAAAATGCTTAAGTTGTCATATGTAGAGGAGGTAGAAAATGCCAAATTTCCAAATCATAATCATTATCAGGAAAACGTTGCTAACATCGACATAATGAATAGCAAGTCAACATGCTTTGTGTTTTTTGTTTTTTTTAATTGAACTGTCATAGTTTGTCGATCAGATTACTAAAGTAAAGAAATGTGATATCTAACATTATAGAAGGTTCCAAACACTAGACAATGTTTTTAATTTCTTACATAATGTAAAATTGTTTCTATTAATATATCTTACATATTAAAGATGACCAAATAAAGCTATTTACTGGCACTGATAACTCTAATTTGAGTGTCATAAAACAGGATTACAATGACAACACGGACGGATGACACAGACAGAGACGACCACGACGTGGGGAAACCTCTGCCCTCCCCATACGCTTGTGGCTGGTACTGACAAGCACAGGCCTGTCCACCCCTTGTCCCTTCGCGTCATCCCTTACGTCCCTCTCTTCGTCTCAATTATCCTAGTTTCATAAATATGAGACGTTAACATTGTCCCCCCGCGTCAATTGCATAAATATGAGACGTAAGCAATATCCAATCAATCATTCAAGTAATATCCAATCAATATCCAATCAATCAACAGCATTAACTTACTAACTGCCATTTAGAATGGTTAATTTTGAAAATCTCATCAGTTCGTTATTTCAGTCGGAGCTTAAGCTAATCAATTAAAGTTATTAAAAAATTTTTTTTTTCAACGTTTTAAAAACGGGCCTGTAGTGTACACTTTGGGTTTTAAAAAGTCCCAGAAAACAAAGGATCGGCGCGCGCACGGTGGCCCCCCCACCACCTCGCCCATGACAATCACGACCATGCACGCCAGAGAAGCCGCTGCCTAAGGGGCTACCCCTTCTTGCGTTATGGCGTGATTGGTGTGGTCTTTTGACGGGAGAGAAGGAGGGGCCTCCCCGGGGCATTAGTCTGTTGTTCTTTTTTGAGGTGGATGGTTTTGGTCTGCTCTGTTCTTTTTCTAACATGGGAAACACTGCAGTACATAGATTTAGTACTTTAATTTTGAAGGGGTTGTTTGAAAATTTTTGTCGTTTGGTCCTCGAAAAATTTCTTTTTTCATTTTGTTCATTAAAGGGTTATTTTTGTGTCCGACGGGAAAGGCTTCTTTTTTTCGGGCCTGTTTGTCGGGGAATCGCCCCGCACTCAGTGTTGTGCTCAGTCTTTTTTGTCCGTACACCTGAGGATGGTTGATTTTCAAAAAAGTTTTGGGTTTCGTTAAGTGTGGATTTGATTGGATATTGCTTTACCTCTCATATTTATGCAACTTGGCTAATCGAGAATGAAAGGCTCAATTAAATGAGTTTCTGGGTTTCGCCCTACAAGAATAATAACAACGTAATTTCTGGACTTTTGAAATGATTTTTTTTAAACCAAACTAACAATGTTTTCTTGGGGAAAAAGGGGCCAAGCAACTTTTTTTCTAATCTAGAATGTGAGTTGGAATAATAACTTATTTGAAAAGCTTAAATAACAAAAATTTTCTTTTAAATGGTGATTTCATTCATTATGTTCCTTTAAAAAGTCTTTCAAGTATTTTGGGGCTTTTGACCCCCCCCCACCCCAGGCAAAAACCCGGCACCTCCCTTTTTGTTTTTCCCGGGGCTGTGTTTTTTTTAGCTTGTGGGTTTTTCTGACCAGCACAGGCCCGCCAAAACCCCCTTTTCCCCCCAAATTTCCTTACGTCCCCCCCTTTGTCTGATTAGCCCAAATTGCATAAAAAATGAGACGGAAAGCAAAATCCAAAACCAACTGCTATTCCCAATTTAACCTTCTGTGTTTGGCCCGTGATTTGGGGAGTTTTTTTCCCACTTAAACTAAAAAGGCGAGGTTGGGGGCGTGCGGGAACCCCCTTTCCCTTTGATACCTCCCCCACGGGGACGACAATGACAACACGGGGGACACAGACGAGGGCGACCCGGGCGTGGGGGGACCCCCGCCCTCCCCATACGTGGTGGTGGTCTGACCCGCACAGGCCCGTCCCCCCCCTTTTCCCCCCCCCGCACCATTCGTCCCCCCTTTGTCTGATTAGCCAATTTGCATAAATATGAGAGTTGCAAATCCAAACAATCAATTGGAGGTGCAGAGGAGTTACATTGTATGCACGCACGTTTTAGTATTGTGTGTACCTGAATAAAATTTTGTTTTTATTTTTTTATGTTAACAAAAAAGTTTTCCAATTTTACCGTTGTTTCGTCTGCGGTGGTGAGGTGCAATATGTAACGTGTTTTATCTTTAAAAACAAAGTACAATGTTTTGTAAAACTTTGTATATTTAGTCAACAACTGCAACTGTTATTGATAATTGTTTGGGTTGACCAATGTAATGTGAAGGATATAAAAATGACGATGATGATGATGGGATGATGATGATGATGGGAACGTTTATCATAAACGGTTGGTGTCGATATTAGAAAAACCCAACACGAAAAATTACAACTTACGTCAATAGGTTTTGAGCACCACAGGGTTTGGCGAGGGTTTCTATCAATACAAAGGGTTGGAAAAAAGCGTTTCCCCCCGCGAAATTTAAACGTACATTTCGTATTGGGGGTCTACTATTTGCCACCATTTCCCCTTAATTTTGGTATATAGAGACCCCCGGGGCAGGGAGGTTTTACCGCTTGAACAAAATCTGCAACAATACAAAAGTGAAAAATTTTGCATTATTTTTTAGAAAAAATAGGGTAAATAATTTTTTAAAACCCAGAGGGAAAACAGAAGTTGCCTTAGCGAGGATTTCTTTTTTAAGGTTTCCGTCAATTATAGTACTGAAAAGTCGAAACTAAGATAAAGTAGCCTATAAGAAGAATAATTATGGAAAAAGCCTGTACCAACATATCCTTTCCGCCCAAAACCAAAAATTCGTTTAACATTGTTTTCCGAAACTTTGCTTGACTCTGTGAAAATGTGCAACATTTTATTTACCGACAATGGATTTTATTCTTCTCAAGTTGGGCAAAAGTAGGCTACGTTACCATATGTTCGTTGGAGGAGCCGGGTTGAATGGAATCCCCCTTTGGGAAAATTTAGCTCCTCTGCCGAGTCTTAAAAAAAATATCAAAATAAATACAAATTTCAATTAGCCTATTGTTTTTGGATATCTTTTCAACTTTTTGTTTCAGGTTGCAAAGTGTCTCATTTTTACCCTTACTCACCCTAAATAAATTAAAGTAAATCAATTTTTAGAATGTTAATTAGGTGTACAAGAATTCTATTGAATTTAAATGGTAGTAATTATCATATTCTAAATGATATTTGAAGAATACAATTTTGAAAGTTAATTGATGTGATTGATACAAATTTCATGAGTAAAACATATTATTCTGAAGGATAATGGGTGTTTAGCACAGGCCTGTCCACCCCTTGTCGCCCCGCGTCATCCCCCTCGGGCCTTCAAATTCCAACTCGACACCTTCTCGCGGTTTGGCCCGTGAATAGGGGAGTTTCACTCCCTGAAACTAATTGCGAGCTCTGGGTCGTCGTCGGGGAACCCCTTCCCTTTGACTACCTCCCTGACGGCGACGACAAGGACAACAAGGACGAATGATGACACAGACGGAGACGACCACGACGTGGGGGAACCCCTGCCCACCCCATATGCTTGTGGCTGGTTCTGACCAGCACAGGCCTGTCCACTTCTTGTCCCCCCGCGTCATCCCTTACGTCCCTCCCTTCGTCTCGATTAGCCAAGTTGCATAAATATGAGACGTAAAGCAATATCCAATCAATCAAGCAACCTAGTCGTAATCTTATGCCTATCATTTCATGTAGGTCGCCTTCCCATTTAACAGCTGCTTCAACTCCATATCATTCATAGCGGCCTCACCGCCTCGGAACTCGAGCATCTTATACCATGTATTTGCATAAATAAGTTATTATATTGTGGTAATGCTCAAATCCCCTCCACCAACTGCCTCAAACCTACCCCTTTCTATTTCACAACATCATAACATTACAACAACATATTCTGAAAAATAGACAAACGCTGTGTTATATTCTATTTTATTTTTATATTTTAAGAATTTTGGCCATAAATGTTTTTGGAACGGTCTATAGCGTACACGTGCTGTCTTCCTATGGCAAGACAACAAAGGATCGGCGCGCGCACAGTGACGCTACCCCCTCCCTAGCCCGCGGCAGAAACTGATCCAACAACCAATCCCGGCCATGCACGCAGACAGCTAGCAGCAGCCGCCTAGGAGGCTATGGATGCTACCTTGCTACGCCTCTCTCGCAGTCAGTCTCTAGTTCTTGTCTGAGGTGGATGTGTTTGTCTCAGCTCTTGGGTATGTTCTCGTTCGGCTGCCACAGTCAAATGGGTCGTCTTCTGTAACTGGAGAAATGTGTCGAAGAGAAAGTCTTTGCATTTGTTTCCTTGCATCGTTCTATTTAGTGTTAACTTGGGGAGGTTGTCTGTTCTGTCCAGACTGAAGGAATTTATTTGCTCTTTATTCTTTCTTGGGGGACAAGTAGGAGTTCGTTGTCCAAGTTTTGTGCTCTAGAATGTGTTGTTTTCGCCAGAACAGACTGCGCAGTTGATGTCTGGGCCTAGGCCAGTGTTAGGGAGTTTTCTCCCTAAAACTAATGGCGAGCTCTGGGTCGTCGTCGGGGAACTTTCCCCTTCCCTTTGACTACCTCCCCAACGGCGACGACAATGACAACACGGACGGATGACGCAGACGGAGACGACCACGACGTGGGGGAACCCCTGCCCTCCCCATACTCTTGTGGCTGGTTCTGACCAGCACAGGCCTGTCCATCCCTTGTCCCCCGCGTCTACCTTACGTCTCTCCCTTCGTCTCGATTAGCCAAGTTGCATAAATATGAGTCGTTAAGCAATATCAAATCAAAGCTTATCTTTTCTTTGGACAAGTTTTTAAAGAAATGTAATAAATGTCATCCGACATTGTAATAAGTATTTAAAAATTTATATATTTCGTCTACTTCTCTTTAGCCATTGACAAGTGCATTCTAGTTTAACTGTTGCCTTTTCTAGGGTTGTCATGATGCAATGCTGTGTTGATTGTTAATAATTTTTAAAGCTTTTTGTATTATTCAGACTTTCAAATACAACAATACATTTTCACTTGAAACTATAACAATAGAGAACTAATAACAAACAATACCCACAATACACAAATAAGAAAAAAAAAGATTACAAGATAATATGGGGAAAGCATAGTGACTTTCATGTTTTTTTTTAAACAGTGCACGGAGAGAATATGTCATATGTCACGACAATGACAACACGGACGGATGATGACACAGACGGAGACGACTACGACGTGGGGGGACCCCTGCCCTCCCCATAAGCTTGTGGCTGGTTCTGACTAGCACAGGCCTGTCCACCCCCCGTCGATTTCTGGCCCGACAAATCATCCTCTATCACCCAAATCGATCTTGCCAATTTCGTTCTCGTGTTGGCCAAGAGCATAATCTACAGGCTCCTGGTCTGCTTTTTCAAGGATGGCAGAGTGCCTGCTCTCTACGAAGTTGTCCTCAAAGCCCGTCTGAAGTCCCGACTCCTCAAGGAGTATGCTTAGCACCTTGGGCGAGGGACGATAGACGGCTTCGAGGCAAAATGGTGTGATAGAGAGGCTTTCTGCTCCATCCTTGATGGGAAGCTTTTCTTTACTTAGGCCCTGAACCAGTAAGGACCTTTTGTTTTCCTTTTGTGACCGACAGGGTTTGTACTCCCAAACCCTAACATTGTTAATTCTTTATTTTTTCTTTGGTTTTTAGTATCAAGACTGAAAGGAAGAAGCTCTTCCGCTCTTATTCTTATTCTTTTGTTTCTCATTATATCTTCAAGTCATTTTGATTTTCCGTCACCTTTATGTTCTTTCGTTTATAGTTATTGAGACATTTATCCTTTTGGAATACATTATCTCTCCCCTATCGGCCCCTTTATAAATTAATAAATAAATAAATAATATCCCTTTTCCCCCCGTGTGATCCCTTACGTCCCTCCCTTCGTCTCGATTAGCCTAGTTGCATAAATATGAGACGTTAAGCAATATCCAATCAATATTTCTATCATCACCATCATTTTCTTTTCGTATATATAGACTTAGAAATTCTCTGACCAGCACAGGCCTGTCCACCTCTTGTCCCCCCGCGTCATCCCTTACGTCCCTCCCTTCGTCTCGATTAGCCAAGTTGCATAAATATGAGACGTAAAGCAATATCCAATATCCAATTTCATTCATTCAAAGTAATTTATGTTACAAAATTTAATTCGCATTTTAGACATTTCTTTAGTATCTTCATTTCCATTTAAATAAATAACCATTGTTTTGCTATTTCTATCATCACCATCATTTAATTTTTTACATATACATTTAGTTAACAATGAAATCATTAAACCCCAGTAACTAATTAAACACACCATTAGCTCATCTCATCAACTTTTAATATCACAGGCGGCGCAATATGACCTAACCAGTTGAAACGCCCTAGTTTCTCTCCTAACTTTCAGCCCAAGGTTTTATGAAGATTTTCGCTATGTTTTTATTCATTTATTACTCGGCTAAGAGTCAACTATACCCATTTGAGACTTTTTTGGGAACTATTACTGCTTCCAATTGTCATCCGATCGACATGCAATTTTACATAATCGTCGGACCATCAGTCCAACATACAACCTTTTCGGGGTTTGGCCCGTGAGTAGGAGAGTTTCACCCCTGAAACTTTTGGCGAGCTCTGGGTCGTCAACGGGGAACTTTCCCCTGCCCTTTGACTACCTCCCCGTCGGCGACGACAATGACAACACGGACGGACGATGACACTAATTCGATTTTTTTTAAATTAATTAAATAAAAGAAAAAATTAACTTTAGTTTTAAATTTTAACTAAAAGTAATTTTTAAAAAAGAAAAAATCGTAAAATTGCAATTTTCATGAGATATAATTTTCCGATTGCGCTGAAAAACGTGACAGTTTTAAGTTATTATTATTATTATTATTATTATTGATTCTTTATTGACAACAGGGCGAAGCCCCACAAGTGCAATACATTAGACATACATAGGATATACAACACAAACATAAACATATAGCAGTAAGCACAGACTCAAATTAACAAATAAACACGGGAAAATTAAAGAAAATAACAAGTATTAAATGCTTATCATTGACTAATATAATATAATAGTACAGAAATGTATGGATGTGTGTGAATGTTTGTGATTGTGTGTGGTTGCGGGTGTGAGTGTACTTTGTGATGTGAGAGTGTTACAGCAGGTGCGTGTGCGTGTGCGTGTGCGTGTGCGTGTGCGTGTGGTGTGCGTGTGCGTGTGCGTGTGCGTGTGCGTGTGTGTGTGTGCATTTTTATTTATACATTTATTTCGGGTACAATAACACATCAAGTATGGCTAGTTTGAACTTCGTAAGATTGTTGCTAAATATATCGATACTGTTGTTGAGTGTTGCTAATTTGTTGTAAGTGTCTTGTACCCTGTTTAGACAGCTGTTTTTATGTACATTGATTCTGCTTTTGTTTACATAGAAAGTGGAAGGGTTCCTTGTTGTTCTGGGTGGTACGTGAATATTAACTTGCTCTATTAGGCTCGTATCAAAAAAGTTATTTATCAGTTTGTAGAGAAAGATCATGTCAATGTACTGTCGTCTGTCAGTCAGTGGAGTTAATTTACAAGATTTGCAATGGTCGTTGTAGTCGCGTCTGTGGTATTCAATTTTTGTTGTAATGCACCATAACTTAATAAATCTCTTTTGAATTTTTTCAATATTTTCCACTTTCGTTACCTGGTAGGGATTCCAAATTACACTAGCGTATTCTACTTGGGGTCTTACTAATGTAACAAACAGACGCCTTGTTGTTTGAAAAGAAATTCTTTTAAACAGTTTCGTCTTATCAGACCCAGAAATTTGTACGCTTTAGGAAGATTTGATTCAAAGTGTTTGTTAAAAGATAAGTCGCTCGCCATGACTACACCAAGGTCCCTGATCGAGCTTACATTTATTAAGTTGATTCTATTGAGTTGATAATTAGAGTAAATACGGTTTTTTTTGTTCGAAAAGGTAATACTACTGCACTTTGTAACATTTAAAGTAAGTTTTCCATTGACTACACCATTTCGACAAACTATCCAAATCCATTTGTAGGTGAACACAGTCAAGTTGGCTAGTAATAGTTTTGTAAATCTTGAGGTCGTCGGCATACATTAAACATTTTGAATATGAAAAACAGCTGGGAATGTCGTTGACGTAAAGGGTAAAAAGTAGGGGCCCCAGAATTGACCCCTGGGGCACCCCGGAAGTGACAGTTTCCGATTTTTGATTTCCCTTCATCCAGGACCACGGACTGGGTTCGGTCGCTAAGGTAGCTGGTCAAGAGTTTATGAAGTTGTCCAGTGATTCCGTAGCCCTGAAGTTTCAAGAGGAGTAATCTATGATCCACGCTGTCAAAAGCCTTCTGAAAGTCAGTATAAATGGCATCCACTTGTTTACCCTCATTGAAATTTTGAGACAGGTCGGTATAGTATTCGACAAGATTAGTAACAGTTGAACGTCGCCGGACAAATCCATGTTGGTAGGGTGAAATACTGCTTCGAACATGATTGTAGATTTTATTGTGAACTAACTTTTCGAATACTTTAGAAAGAATCGGAAGTAAAGAAATTGGACGGTAGTTGGTTACTTTGAATCGGCTTCCTTTCTTAAGTACAGGGGACACATTTGCATGTTTCCACCTTGACGGGAAAACTCCGTATTTAAGGGCACAGTTAAATACATTTGCCAGGGGGGATGAGAGTACTCGCCTACAGTGTTTAAAAACGCTTACCGGGATCGAATCTGGACCAGGTGATTTTCCATTGACAAGAGCGCGCATACATTCTTCCACTTCCTTGGGGCGCAGTGAGAATAAATGCAAACACTCATCAATGAAAACAGGTACTTCAGGTGATTTTAGACTTTTGTCGGACGCCGGGAGAAATGTAGTTTTGAAAAAGTCTGAAAACAACTTACAGCATGATTTGAGGTCGGTAGCTCGCGTTTGATTGAATTCAACTTCGACTGGAATTCTACGTGTTCTTGTTTGTTTTTTATGAACCTCCAGACAAGACTCGGATTTTTTGATACTTGGCTGTCACAATTTTTAATATATTCGCGGTATTTCACTGTTTTAATTCTTTTAAAATTGGTTCTCTTAACTTGAAATTCTACTTTGTCACAGTTGTTATTAGACGTTTTCCACCTCTTGTGGGCGCGGTTTTTGTCCTTGAGAGCGTTAATTGTTTCCGGATCATACCAGGCGGATACTTAGCGGGGTTAACTTTGATTGTTGGTATTGTCTTGTTTATGGCAGAGGTCAACAAGTCGTAAAAGATTTCACATTTAGAGTCCACATCGTCACAAGCGTCCATCTGGTCCCATGAACATTTTTCGAGTTCATTGTTCAATGCGCCCAGGTCAGCCTTCTTCCAGTTGAATCTCTTCCGGGGACAGGGTTTGTAGTTAACTGTAACCTTGGCGTCTGGGAGGAAGACTTCACACCTGATGGCAGAGTGGTCAGACTTGACAGCTGCTGAGTCGAGGGAAATGTGGGTTGTTACGTCCAGGTTGTTAGTGAAGACTAGATCTAAGAACTTGTTGAGACGGGTGGGATGGGGATTAACTTGATGCAGGTTTAATTCACTGATGGAGTCAATAAATGACCTTGTAGCGCCAGGATTCGAGTTGCCAGATATGATTGGTACAAGGTCATCGTTGAGGGCGCTAGTCTGCCAGGTAACATCAGGGATATTAAAATCACCGCACAATACAATGTGATCTTGTGGACGGATAGCTGCTTGTACTCTCGCGACAGAGGATTGTAATTTTTTCTATGAGATCGGCTGATGGGGGTGGGGGAAGATAAGCACATCCAACAAACACGCTACTCCGCGATGATGTTTTTACCTCGACCCACAGAATCTCGCATTCAGCATCCTCAAACTCACCCCGTCGGCGTGAGGTCAGGTTACTTGATACAGCTGTCAGAACACCACCCCACGCTCGCTCGTTGACACGCCCACCTCCACCCGACTTGTCCAGAGGGTCAGACCTATCTCTTCGGTGCACGATGTACTGACTGTTGTCAAGAATCTCACCATCGAAGACAGTCGGGTGCAGCCAGGTTTCAGATGAACAAACAATGTCTGCTTCACTATTGTCCGAGAAATGTAAATTGAACGCGGCCAGTTTCTCGTTTCCGGCAATACTACGCGCATTCATGTAGTAGAGGGAGAGACTGTTTGTAGTGGTCCGGATGTTGTTGTTGTTGGTGGTGGTGGTGGTGGTCGGGCCGGGGTTTAAACTTACGTCACCGGCGAGAGCGACCAGGAGGAGGAGGACTTCACATGTGGCTTTCGGAACTCGAAGGGGGCGATGAAGTGACCCGACATGCTGGCGCCTGACAGTCCTTCCCTTAAACCGCCCGCTCATTAGCCCTTGCGGGGGTGAAAATACACGCAAAGTATTTAGGCACAACGTTATAGAAGAAATGTCACACTTACCGCTGACCATGGCACTTTCGTATGTGTCACCACTAATACAACGCAGCACAAGCACATCGCGCACATTTTCAACCAAGTCCGAACTTTTTGCGACAACTTTTACCAACCAAAAAAACAACATATATCGGAGCACTACAAACAGCAATGTTGACCTGGCGGCCATCTAGGCGTAGGTCTCTAGAAAATTTCATTGCAATTGGAGTATCGGTTTAGCCTGAATCGTGTTATCAGACACAAAAAAAACGGATTTTTTTTCTCCAGTGTAGTGAAATGGAATCTTCGCTTCGCTCGCTACGCTCATCCAAATATACATAAAATCCGTATATATATATATATATATGCGCAACACAGGGTAAGCGAGGCCTTTGCATCGCTTTGCCATTGACTCATGTTGAACCTGCCGCCACCTCGTGAGGATTGCAATGACGAATGAGCTACCGCGTCCGCCGAGCAAGGGTGGAAGTGGTTGGGCGAGTCACCGCGCAGCCCCAGTAACTAGGGAAAAATGTGCCGGAAATGGTGGACATTTACACTGACGAGTCCAGTTCCACATCAAAAATTAATTATTTTATTTACGATCGGTAAACTAATTTAGAAACTAGAAGAGTATACCATTAATTTGAAGGTATTGTTCGAAAATATTCTCGTGTGTATGTCAACCAAAACAACACTCAAAAAGTCGGAAAATCTTATGGGATTTTTTTTTCATAACTTGTGATCTCTTCCGCAAAACCTTACGAACTGCGTCTGGCAAACGAAGGGCCGCCGTCGCCGTCGACGCCGTCATGCAAGGTGGGCAAACAAATCATTTATGTGGCAAAACATAAACGGTCTTGTGTTTAAGATTTGCGACCTGCTGACCGGATGAATTTAATGTTCACAGAACGCGAGGCAAGAAGTTGGTTCTCGAAGACCACCTGCGGTACTTCGGTCCGGACTCGTTACCCCGGACATCGACGGCGTCAAGACCCTGAATAAGAGACTAAAGCCGAAAAGAAGATTCTCGATCAACCGTGACTACCCGTTACTACCCTTGGAAAGAAGAAAATATGGTGGTCATCCACAATTATAGAAAAAGAAGATTTCGAAAATTCCAATACACTTGACTTGGGCACTGATAACTCTACTGTTGAGTGTCCTTAAACAACACTTACTTACTTACTTACTAATAACTAACTAACTACTCACGGATATCTCTTAACCAGAGAAAAGGTTGTTCCCAGATGTGACATAAAATGTTATGTACCTTTAGCTGTACACCATAGCAGAATGTAAGAAATATGTTGACTTGCGCAAGCAATTTTTTCTCACCCAATCATACGAAGAACTTTTATCACATGATAACGACGACAAACATTCTAATTTTCCATTCAAAGTTATTTATGAACATTATTTAATTCACAACAAACACATTTTATTATTTATTTAAATAAATAATTTTTCGTTTGCTATAACTTTCTTACTATCGCCACCTTCGTTCGTTTCGTATGCACAAGTGACAGGAAATGGCTTTGTTACTTTGTTGTTATCTGCAGTCACTACGTTATCCTCAAAGACTATATCAATTTAGCAAAAGAAATCTTTTCCCCCTACAAATTTGGACTTAAATTGAAAAAAAAATACGAGAATTTAAGATGACGTCACTTGTTACAATATTATATTATTGTTGTGCGAAGTGGCTTTAGCGAACAACATAGGCGCTAGGCTCTGTTCTAGTATCCCTACTGTTCCTTGTCTTTATAAATGACCTGCCCTTTACGGTTTCAAAGCATTAGGCACCCAACTACGTTATTGGGCTCATGTTTATATTATTTTGCTGGTAATAATAGCAAATGTCATTTCAAGTTCTATAATAATGACATATTAACACTAGGAAAACGCTTAAGTCCCGCCGCGTTGTTGGATGAGCGTAATTGGTGCATTGAGCTGCCATGTGTTATGCGGATTTTCTGTTGTTCTGTGAAAAAATCATTACAAAGTTGAAGATTTTTTTAAAATTAATTTAAATTAAATAAAAAATAAACTTTAATTTTTAATTTTTTTTAATTAATCGTAATTTAAAAAAAGAAAAAAATCGTAAAATTGCAATTTTCATAAGAAATAATTATTCGATTGCGCTCAAATTTCACACGAATATATTAATTCATAAAATTAAGGTTCTGTGAAAAAATCATTACAATCGGTAAGCATGTAGGTGTTATAAGTCAAAGAATAGTTTTAAAAAAGAAAAAACCCGTAAAATTTTGATTTTCATGAGAAATAATTTTTCGATTGCGCTGAAAAACGTGGCAGTTTTAATTTCAGAGATTTCAAAGGCCTCCATAAAATTTCATCGCAATTGGAGTATCAGTTTAGCCGGAATCGTGCTGACAAACACACAATAATACAGAAAAAAAGGAAAAAAAAACATTCCGGATTTTTTTCTCCAGTGTAGTGAAATGGAATCTTCGCTTCGCTCGCTACACCATTACATAACTCTTTAACAATGTAATCACCATTATATCTAACTGGCTCCGGTCAAATAAACTATATTTGAATGAAGATACTCAAATTTTGTCTAAGAAACAGCTCTAAAACCCTTTCAACCAATATCAGTAATAACATTCTCAACAAAATTCAACATAACACTACACAGCAACAACACTCGACGACAAAAAAGTGATAACTCCAACAAAAGATGCCAAACCCTCGGCCTCACGGCTGGCAATATATAGTCAGGTTCACAATGTATTTTCGTGGGATTCTTTTAGGAGATTAGCAGAGTGCCATATTTTCGGAAAGCTTGAAACGTCAGGAACTCAAAAATCCATGTTTACATTTGCTCAGATGTTCGTATGGCTATATAATTAACATGATTAGTTAGTTTTAAGTGCATATCAATAACAACCCCAAGATATTTAAATTCACTGACAATTTCTAGTTTTTCTCCATTATTATGCAAAAACACTTCCTCATTATCATTATCCTTCATTACTTCGTTAAATACACTACCTGATGATGTCAGTATCATACATTTAGTCTTTGTTAAATTTAGTTTTAATTTATTGAGTTTAAGCCACTCCATCATTCGCATTAATTGAATATTAATAATATAACACACTTCTTTATAATCCAGACCTGAATATGATACTTATGTGTCATCTGCAAAAACATTTAGAAATACATAATCCATGTTTAAATACAAATCATTTATATATATGATAAACAGTAAAGGACCTAACACAGAGCCTTGTGGTACTCCAAAATCATTGACCAGTTCTTCCGAAACGTAGTTTTTAAATTTAGTTTTTTTTCTTCTATTTGTTAAATAGCTACTAAACCATGCCATCACGTTACCTGCTAAACCATAAGCTTTCAATTTAGTCAAAAGTATACCCCTGTCAATAGTTTCAAATGCTCTTTTCAAATCTACAAATACTGCAGCAATAATGTGATTTTGATCAAGAGATTTCTTCCATTTTGATAATAAAAGTTGAATTGCAGTTTCACATGAATGCTGATCTCTAAAACCAGACTGATTTCCAAATAATGACAATGATTTGTAACAAAACACATTTAAGCTTTTTGTTTGTATTCTACATACATACATACATACATACATACATACATACATACATACATACATACATACATACATACATACATACATACATACATACATACATACATACATAGTCAATTAAATATCTTGGAGGAGCGAATAATCTTTGCCGAATAATCTTTGCCGTTAAAGCGCCCTAATAACTACTAATACCAATACTAATTAGAAAATAAGACTTATTTTATTTATAACCTTACAATATCACAGGCTTCATAGTAGCGCCCTATGGTTTCTCATGTCTTCTTGAACGCCTTTCTTTCGGCATTCTGCTTTGTTGTTCTTCTGTTTCGCGATCTCGTCATCCCCGACTGGCAGAGTGGCCGGTGGTCGTAGCATGTAGCCTGCAGTGGTCCATTAAACATCGCACGGATAGAGGTCTGATCTTCTGATCTTCTCATTGTTCTGTATATAATGGTATTCATCTTTACGAATGCTCCTGTTATATAGCAATTATTTTTAAGAAAATTACTTTTATGTAGGTAGGCTAATAAACTTGGTTCATGGTATAAAAATACCTTCTCGCGGTTTGGCCCTTGAATAGGGAAGTTTCACTCCCTGAAACTAATGGCGAGCTCAAGGTCGTCGTCGGGGAACCCCTTCTCTTTGACTACCTCCCCGACGGCGACGGCCTGCAGGGTTGGCTTGGTCGCTTTGATTTAAAGTCCCCCACTGAAAATCAGTTATTTCAAGATGGCCCGGGGGGATTTGGTTGGAAATAGTCTATTTGTATTCCCTAACCCCAAAAATATATACTTACACACCAATATTGTGATCCTATGTGGTTTAGAAGTCAGATATTGGTAAAATGCTTATATTTTGGCCGCTGTAAATTTCAAGATGGCTGCCGGGGGATCTGGTTAGCAATAGCCTATTTGTATTCCCTGACCCCGAAAATGTATACTTACACACTAATATTGTGATCGTAAGTGGTTAAGAAGCCGAGATATTGGTAAAATGCTTATATTTCAAGATGGCTGCTGTAAAATTCAAGATGGCCGCCGGAAAAGCTGGTTCCTATCATAAAATTGAAAGCTATGGGCCTAAGAAGCACGTGGTTAAAATTTGGTGCTTTTGTCCGGCGTGTAAATGTTTTCATGCTAAGCTGCCTCACTACAACACGGACGGATGATGACACAGACGGAGACGACCACGACGTGGGGGAACCCTCCCCTTCCCATATGCTTGTGGCTGGTTCTGACCAGAACAGGCCTGTCCACCCCTTGTCCCCCCGCGTCATCCCTTACGTCCCTCCCTTCGTCTCGATTAGCCAAGTTGCATAAATATGAGACGTCAAGCAATATCCAATCAAATAAAAATTACAGCTGCTCTGATTGAGCACCACAGAGTAAGATTTAGTCTCATATTCATTCAATGTGCATAGAACAAGATATTTCTGTTTAAATACGCGTAACTACAGAATGCTTACGTCTGTTTTAATAACGTGGGACATGTCTGTTTGTTTTGTGGGTATATTCTAGCTAAATATATTTTAATGGATGTCATAAGCAATGAAATTGGCGGCCTTTACCATCTGAAGTTTGTTTTATAACTCTCTAAATGTTACTCAGTCAATAAACATTTCTCAATAGGGTACCTTCAAAATCTCTTATTGCGTTTTGAATACGATCGGGAAATTATTTCTCAAGAAAATCGCATATAATCAATTTTTTTAAATTCTTATGTTCGAATATAACTTTTTTGTTGAACTGTTGTTTACAAATGATATTGTGTCGTTGACCATAACTGGGGTCGAATTCTTGAGAAGCTGTATTAATTTGACAAACTCCTTGAAATTAAACTCATCGAAGTTTATCTCTTACAGTAGAACGTCATAATATTCCTCAGGTCTTAACTTGTTTAACTCGAAGTTAAACTTGAACGCCTTGGGCTGCATATGCATGGTCACTTGATTCGGGTACAGTTTGTTCAACTCCTGCTTCTGAATAGTTCCATGAAATATGTCCATCGTGCCGGCGAAGATGTGAAACTTGACATAAGAGAAGCTGAAGCTTTTCTTTTGCTGCCTCGTGTTCCACCGTCAGTAGTCGACGATGTTCGGCAGGCTGTGGGCGGCGGTGAGGATGAACCACTCGCTGAGGATAGAGCCGGTGCAGGTGTCAGGTTGTGACCGGTATCTGTGTCATTGCAGGGCGCACACGTAGAGCTGCTTGTCTCCAAACTCACGGCGAAGGTAAACTCTGCTTCCTTGGCAGGGGCCCCGGCATGGATACGACCCTCCACCACCTCCATCGCGTGAACAAGATCTCATCCACGGTCGAGTTATCGTTCACTATATATGAAATGCATCCTCAACAGATATTTGATGTCGATATGTCCCGGTTTTAAAACCACTTACTCATTTTGTAGAAGTGGCTTTGAAACCGTGTGGATCATCGCTGTTCCATTTGGCACCTCTACCCCCGAATAGATGGTCGTATTGGTTAAAGGGTTTGGCACTAACGACCCATTGCATTTTTTTGCATAAAAAGCCAATGTAGGCTAAATGCCTTATGCACCCTTTTTGATATCTCCCAATCATGAAGAACTTCTTTCATACGATAACGGTGACAAACTTTCTAAATTTCTCATTCAAAGTCATTTATTTAATAAGATTAAAATCATATACACATTATCCTTCATATATTGATTTCCATTCAAATTAATAACTTTTGTTTATACTTTCATTATTTTATTTTCTTATATACACTTAGAAAACAATATATTCATCAAATACATCATTAACTCATCTCATCAACTTTCAATATCACATGAGGCAAAATATGACCTAACCGGTTGACGCGCCTTTGTTTCTCACGTCGTCGTGCAATCCATGTATTGAATTTGATGGGGGTTTATCTGACGGATAAAACATTAAGGGATCATCCGTGCTAACGGTAACTAAATGGCCTAAATTTTGTGCTTTGGGTAGTGGTATGACGATATGGCGAAACCTACACATTTGTAAGAAGAGCCTGTGCCAATCAATCAAATCGGCTCAGCCGGCAGGCCTCCAATGAGAATTGAATGAAATACGAGTTCATGAATGACTACAGCAATCTTGTCCCCTTGTCCCCCTACCCCCGCGTCATCACTGACGTCCCTCCCTACGTCTCGATTAGCCATGTTGAATAATATGAGGCGTTAAACAAAATCCAATCGTTGACATTGAATTAAAATAACTACTAACTACCTTAAAACAACAAACCCCTACATATATTGTAGGGAGAAACTAAGACAAAGTAATTTACATACTTACTATAAATAAATAAAGCCTAGTAAGGGTACAGTATTGGATAAAAGTACAGGTACCAAAGTGAATAAAAATATCAACTTTAGATTAAAATTGAAATTTACATTTGGTTAAGGCTCGTACCAATGCCGTACGTAAAGCAATATCCAATCATAATCAAATCTCAATCATTTTTTTTATGTCAAATTAGGTAGAACAGCTAGAGTTAGCATTAGATACAAAGATGATGAAGAAGATGTTCAAAAGTGCAACGAGAGTAAAGTTTTGAATTTTAATTTTTAAAATTGATGTTTTTCAAACGGTCTGTAGCGTACACATGCCTTCTTTCCATAACCCTTGCCCTTCCCATATGCTTGTGGCTGGTTCTGACCAGAACAGGCCTGTCCACCCCTTGTCCCCCCGCGTCATCCCTTACGTCCCTCCCTTCGTCTCGATTAGCCAAGTTGCATAAATAGGAGACGTTAAGCAATATCGAATCCAATGGCCCAGACAACAAAGGATCGGCGCGCGCATAACTGCACCGTCAACCAATCCCGGCCATGCACGCAGACAGCTAGCAGCAGCTGCCTAGGAGGCCATGCTACCTTGCCACGCCTCTCTCGCAGTCAGTCTCTAGTTCTTGTCTGAGGTGGATGTGTTTGTCTCCGCTCTTTGGGCCTTCAAATTCCAACTCGACACCTTCTCGCGGTTTGGCCCGTGAATAGGGGAGTTTCACTCCCTGAAACTAATGGCGAGCTCTGGGTCGTCGTCGGGGAACCCCTTCCCTTTGACTACCTCCCCAACGGCGACGACAAAGACAACACGGACGGATGATGACACAGACGGAGATGACCACGACGTGGGGGAACCTCTGCCCTCCCCATACGCTTGTGGCTGGTTCTGACCAGGACAGGCCTGTCCACCCCTTGTCCCCCCGCGTCATCCTTTACGTCCCTCCCTTCGTCTCGATTAGCCAAGTTGCATAAATATGAGACGTAAAGCAATATTTTATCAATAATCAATCGTCGTGAGGAGGTTGTATTGGCGCGAGTACGAATAGGGCACACACACCTCACCCATGCCTATCTTTTTACCAGAGATAAGATTGCTCCGATTTGAGACACGTGTGATGTGTTGCTATCCGTTCATCATTTGTTGACTGACTGCTCTAAGTATGATGGTTTGAGCCTCCAATTGAATTTAAATCTATCATATGAAGAACTTTTGTCTTATGAAAACAGTGAAAAACTTATCACATTTCTTAACCTTAGCAATCTGATCGACAAACTATGACAGATCATATATATATTTAAAAAAAAAATCCTTGAAGCATGTTGACTTGCTATTCATTATGACGACGTTGGCAACGTTTTCCTGATTATGATTATGATTATGATTTGGTAATTTGGCATTTTCTACATATGACAACTTTTGCATGTATACCTTTTCCCGATTTGACTGTCTACAAATATATCGACCTTGGCAATTCTTTTCATGACAATGATTTGAAAAACACATTTAACCTTATTAACCGTATTTTACATTCATACATAGTTTAACTAAATATCTTGGAGGCGCGAATAATCTTTGCCGTTGAAGCGCCCTAAAACTACTAATACTAATGGGGACCCCTTCCCTTTGACTACCTCCCCGACGGCGACGACAATGACAACACGTACGAATGATGACACAGACGGAGACAACCACGACGTGGGGGAACCCCTGCCCTCCTCATACGCTTGTGGCTGGTTCTGACCAGCACAGGCCTGTCCACCCCTTGTCCCCCCGCGTCATCCCTTACGTCCCTCCCTTCGTCTCGATTAGCCAAGCTGCATAAATATGAGACGTAAAGCAATATCCAATCAATCAAGTGCCATTATTGTCAAGACTGCCAAATAAATTGGCGAACCCCTCTGTTAATCATAAATATGTCCTTAGTGGGTCGTCGTCGGGAAACTTTCCCCTTCCCATTGACTACCTCGTCGTCAAATTCCAACTCGCAACCTTCTCGTGGTTTGGCCCGTGATTAGGGGAATTTTTCTCCCTGAAACTAATGCCGAGCTCTGGGTCGTCGTCAGGGAACTTTCCCTTTCCCATTGACTACCTCCCCGACGGCGACGACAATGACAAGACAGACAGATGATGACACAGACGGAGACGACCACGACGTGGGGAAACCCCTGCCCTCCCCATACGCTTGTGGCTGGTTCTGACCAGCACAGGCCTGTCCACCCCTTGTCCCCCCGCGTCATCCCTTACGTCCCTCCCCTTGGAAAGAATTGTACATGGTGGAAACTCACACTTATAGAAATTGTTTTATCTTAGAGGCGAAAATAATCTTAGCTGTTAAAGCAACCTAAAACTACTACTACTAATACGTTTCAGCGAGATCGCATTATGTCGTCCAAAGGACAAGACGATTTCGGCGTCTAGAAGTTGTAGCCGCTCTGCCTGCAGAACGTGCTCGCCAAAGTAAGGGTTAACCTAACAAATCATCGCGTCGACTACTCATGTCTTGTCTCATATACAATTAAATGTAGGCCTACTTAGATAGGGTCTAAAATCTGTTAAGTACCTGATATATATCCACCACATCCGTGTCTGTTATGGCATTGGATCATTGTCATTGTTGCAGCTATGTGGCCTTGATTGAAAACTCGATCGGCAGTGCCGGCAACACAAAGCCAGGATACAAATTATTTTCCGAGCGTTCCCTGAAATGTGCATTGTGGCAAAGAGTATGGTACTGCTCTATCTCTCTGATACTGTCTATCAACTGACCCTCGCTCAACTATCACAACTTAATTGTCATAATAACTACTGACCTTAAGGCCATATAAAATACATTATATGTTGTTTTTTGTTACAGAAAGAAAGAAAGAACAAAAAAAGTAAGAAAGAAAAGAATGAATGACTGTATTAATAAACTAGGAAAACGCTTAAGTCCCGCCGCGTTGTTGGATGAGCGTATATGGTGCATTGAGCTGCCATGTGTTACGCGGATTTTCTGTTGTTCTGTGAAAAATTCATTACTTAGTCGAAGATTTTTTTAAATTAAATTAAATTAAATAAAAAATTAACCTAATTTTTTTAATTAAACTAAATTAAATAAAAAATTAACTTAATTTTTTAATTAATCGTAATTTTTTAAAAAGAAAAAAATCGTAAAATTGCAATTTTCATAAGAAATAATTATTCGATTGCGCTCAAATTAACACGAATATATTAATTCATGAAATGAAGGTTCTGTAAAAAAATCATACAATAGGATAAAGCATGTAAGTGTTATAAGTCAAAAAATTGTTTTAAAAAAGAAAAAAACCGTAAAATTAAGATTATCATGAGAAATAATTTTTCGATTATGCTCAAATTTCACACGAATATCTTAATTCATAAAATTAAGGTTCTGTGAAAAAATCAGTACAATATGATAAAGCATGTAGGTGTTATAAGTAGATTTTTTTAAAATCGAAAAAAAATCGTAAAATTGTGTTTTTTATGAGAAAAAATTTCCCGATTGCGCTCAAAAACGTGGCAGTTCTAAGTTCAGAGATTTCAAAGGCCTCCATAAAATTTCATCGCAATCGGAGTATCGGTTTAGCCGGAATCGTGTTAACAAACACACAAAAATACAAAAAAAAAAAAAAAAAAAAAACATTCCGGATTTTTTTCTCCAGTGTAGTTGAAATGGAATCTTCGCTTCGCTCGCTACGCTCATCCAATAAATAATTAATAAGGTATCCCCTCGAGAAACGTCACCAGTACAGATTGACGTCACTAGCTTTGTTTACATTGGGAACTGAGTATGGGTTTTGGTCTCAGTACCTCACGTAAAAACATAAAATCAGGTACCGTACCGGTTGTGTTCGATCCGACGAGATGGTGCGACCGTACTGAGAGTTCGTATGCTAACAGCTCCCTGAGAGGGAACAAAACTGAAAAACATGCATCCTAATTGCAAATGTCAATAAACTAGGGAAACGCCAAAGTCGTTGTTAAACGAGTGAGTGAACCAAGTGTTGAGTACCCGGGAACATCCCCTTTCCTCCCCTATACCTCAGGCTGGATCTAGTTCAGTATGGAAAATTATACCGGGTACTCAACACATGGCTTACTCACTCATTTAACAACGACTTTGCGTTTTTAGTTTAAATTGAACAATCAAAATGCGAATCGTGTTCAAAACGTATTAGCGTGAAAAATTAACAAATTTCCAATATAAAACAAAATCACCTAATTTTTATTTCCCATTTAACACCCCTCAAAAATAATATGTGGGTCTAAAAATATAAAAAAGTTCTACCAAACGGGTATCGAACCCCAACCCTCCGTGCGGTAGGCAACATGCTTACCAATAGACCATGCAAGCCACGTAATTGTCGTCCCGCTAGCTGCTACTAAACAAATGCTTTCGATATATAAAAAATCACATTTTTATTTATTGTGGGATTAAATCGCAATGGATCTAGTTGATTTTGTAAGCAGTTCTCAATAAATTCGTACCGGATGTCTGTTTAAAATTTAAGCCCAATCTGTTCATCGGTTCAGCATGATTTTCGACGGAGACGGACAGAATCACAGAATGAGAGCCGTTCGAGTTGAATGGAGACACTCGGTCGCTCCGCTCCTTCGTTTAATTATTACCTTCAGGCATTTTTGTCACTAGGGAAACGCCAAAGTCGTTGTCAAACGAGTGAGTGAGCCAAGTGTTGAGTACCCGGGGACATCCTCTTTCCTCCCCTATACCTAAGGCTGGATCTAGCCCAGTATGGCCCATGGGGAATGATACCGAGTACTCAACACATGGCTCACTCACTCGTTTAACAACGACTTTGGTGTTTCCCTAGTTATTTAACTTGAACATTTTAAATGCGAATCGTGTTCAAAACGTATTAGCGTAAAACACTAAAAAATTTCCAGGATGAAACAAAATCACCTAATTTTTATTTCCCATTTAACACCCCTCAAAAATAATATGTGGATGTAAAAATATAAAAAAGTTCGAACTAACGGGCATCGAACCCCATTCCTCCGTGCGGTAGGCTTAATGCTTACCACTGTGCCATGTCAGCCACGCAGATTTTGTCCCGCTAGCTGCTACTAAACAAATGTTATCGATAATTTAAAAAATCACATTTTTATTTATTGTAGGCATAAATCGCAATATATCTAGGTGATTTTGTTAACAGTTCTCAGTATACTCGTACCGGATGTCTGTTTAAAATTTCAGCGAAATCTGTTCAGCGGTTTGGCTGATTTTCAACGTACAGACAGACAGAATCACAGAATGAGAGCCGTTTGAGTTGAATGGAGACACTCGGTCGCTCCGCTCCCTCGTTTAATAAGTTATAAAATGTTAAAGCCATTTCTTATTTCTGTTCGTTTGGCTCCAACTTCAAATGTAGATCCTGAACGCCTAGGCCTAGGCGTCTCTACAATAATGGCATGGAAGTTAGGTCATATTCAATGATGTTTTGAGCAATCGCCGTGAGATGGAGTTGATGCTGAACCGAATGTCAGTTCAGTTTTCGTAGTGTTCCTGCCATGTTGGGCCATCAAATTCCAACTCGCAACCTTCTCGTGGTTTGGCCCGTGTTTAGGAAAGTTTTTCTCCCTGAAACTAATGGCGAGCTCTGGGTCGTCGTCGGGGAACTTTCCCCTTCCCTTTGACTACCTCCTCGACGGCGACGACAATGACAACACGGACGGATGATGACACAGACGGAGACGACCACGGCGTGGGGGAACCCCTGCCCTCCCCATATGCTTGTGGCTGGTTCTGACCAGCACAGGCCTGTCCACCCCTTGTCCCCCCGCGTCAGCCCTCACGTCTATCCCTTCGTCTCGAATAGCCAAGTTGCATAAATATGAGACGTTTAGCAATATCCAATCAATCAAATTAGCCAAGTTGCATAAATATGAGACGTAAAGCAATATCCAATCAACCAATCATCATGATATGACATAAAACACAAATATGCATATATAAATTCATTTTATTAATGTTTATTACAAACTATACAAAGAAAATA
Source organism: Sweltsa coloradensis (assembly GCA_024449915.1). Taxonomy (NCBI): domain Eukaryota; kingdom Metazoa; phylum Arthropoda; class Insecta; order Plecoptera; family Chloroperlidae; genus Sweltsa; species Sweltsa coloradensis. The sequence continues at coordinate 81,701 of JAMZAV010004086.1, forward strand.
TGGGCCTTCAAATTCCAACTCGACACCTTCTCGCGGTTTAGCCCGTGAATAGGGGAGTTTAACTCCCTGAAACTAATGGCGAGCTCTGGGTCGTCGTCGGGGATCCCCTTCCCTTTGACTACCTCCCCGACGGCGACGACAAAGACAACACGGACGGATGATGACACAGACGGAGACGACCACGACGTGGGGGAACCCCTGCCCTCCCCATATGCTTGTGGCTGGTTCTGACCAGCAGAGGCCTGTCCACCCCTTGTCCCCCCGCGTCGCCCCTTACGTCCCTCCCTTCGTCACGATTATCCAAGTTGCATAAATATGAGACGTTAACCAATATCCAATTAAAAGAAAAAATATAATAGTTGTGTGAAAAGATACAATTTGCTATTATTGTCTTGAAATTAATTGGATATTGCTTTACGTAAAACTGCGGTATTGTAGTAAATTCCAAATGAAGAACATATGCAAACAATTTGCAAGTAAAGAATTATATGGATAAGTTTAATTTACAACAATAAATTAATAAATATATATCAATGTCAACGACCGTCGCCCTAGATCTTAAAAAATAATTTACATGTGGTTATTTGTGTTCGAGTTTAGAGGGTGGTTTTCTTATCGCCCAGACGAAATCCGCTGCCACTGAATGGTGTAATGTAGTCAGCCTGTTACTATCAATGTTACGCAGGCTCTGCACGCCTCGCACAAGGTTGTTATGAGCACGCGCTGTCTCGCTGTGGTGACAACCACTCACATCTTCGACAATTACTTTCAGCACTTGCATTCAAACTTGTGTAGTCTCGGGAAGCTCTGGACCTGCGATTATCCACTTACGCAAAGCGTCCGGCTGTTTGATTAGTACCAACATCCCTCCATGAAACTAATGGCGTTTTCCATTGGCATACACTCGGCGAGTGCATAAATGTCATTGTTGTCAACCTCCATTTAAAAAACATTAGAAAACTGAACAAATGAAAAGACAAGTGGCAATCCAGTGCGCACTCAGGCGCACTAGTGCGACCTGAGTGCGGCCAATGGAAAACGCCATTAATTAATTAAGCCGGGTCAGTGAACTAGAAGCTAAATCAAGTCTTTACGCCTACGGATAACTTACTAACCTCCATAACCTTAAATGAGGGCTTTAAATGCCTCATGAGTTTGGTCAAATGCAATAGCTGAACATGGTCGTACATTTTTTTTTAAACCAAGAGGCCATATGCTGACTGCATATGCAAATCAGGGTGTTAAAAATTCAGATTTATCATGTCTCAGTCATGAAATGCTAAACATCGAGCAGAGTTCATAGGATCCATGGCAGAAAACCACAGTACAAGTCGTCTCAACGATTTGATGAGCATTGAGAAATCTCATGCGCGAGTTGCAAGAAGAAATTGTAGGATAACTAGGAAAACGCTAAAGTCCCGTCGCGTTGTTGAGCGAGCACCGGTACGTGCAACACGACCCGAGTACGACATTCCCATAATGTCCATTTTATCAGATAACAGTCTTTAAAAGACGAAAACTTTCAATGTTGTTGTTGATCCCTGAATTGAATGACGCCACGGGACAACAATGTAATCGAATTAGGCCTTCTAAAGTGTATCTTTGTTTCTTCACTGCCTCCTTGACAAATTTCATAACGATCGGAACAACATCATTTTTCGAATTATGATTACCAATAAGTCTTTAAGGTCTTGACCGATTTAGCTGTAATTTGTAAAATAGGAGAGAATGTTCTACTTATTGACCCTGCAAAATTTCATAACGATAGGAAAATTTTTTTTTGTTTTTTTTTAACCAACAATCGGATTTTGTTTAAAAACTTTACAGCAACCCGCATAGGTAGTATGTACATGTGTGCAAAATTTCAGGTCGATCATAGAAACGGTGCGACCTGTATCGAAGCAGTAACAGAGAAAAAAAAAACAGACATTCGAGCCATTAGAGTCAAGTGGAGACGCTCGCTACGCTCGCTCAATAATGAGTTCTAGATGCATGGCAATGTCCCAGTATTTGAACTGTTGGGTCGCTTGATACCTGTCGGTATGCAAATCTTCATAACACATATTCTCTGTGATATCATCCAGCGATAAAGAATTTTCCCCTTCCCTTTGTCTACCTCCCCGACGGCGACGACAGTGACAACACGGTCGGATGATGACACAGACGGAGAAGACCACGACGTAAGGGAACCTTTGCCCTCCCCATATGCTTGTAACTGGTTCTGAACAGCACGCCTGTCCACTACTTTTCCCCCCGCGTTGCCCGTAACGTCCCTCCCTTCGTCTCGATTTAACAAGTTGCATAAATATGAGACGTTAAGCAATATCCAATCAAAAATCCAAGGAAGATTTGGCCCAGAGAACGGCTATGCTGATCGTTAAAGGCGTAAAGAGCAAAAGTCCATCCTTCAAACATCAGCTAGTGTATACTCCCTGAAACCATAGGCAAGCTGTTCAATGTCCAAGTTTCTGTCTAAAACTCTAGCACTGAAGAACAGTGCGTCTCTATATGAACACGATGTGCGAGGCGAACTCCCGCAATTAACACCAACACATAAGGGTAGAAACACAAGAAGTTGTTTATGGCCAATAAAATAATTCTTCATTCATGAGAAATATTGAAATGTAGACCTACATAAAAGTATTTTATAAACATGTAGTTTGACTCATTAATTTCTACATCGTTGATTCTCATCACTCTTACGGGACTTCAATATTTACTTCGTCGTTATCTACATCTACTTAAATGCAATAATCCCAGACGTTCTGGCTATCGTGGCATTTGCATAAAGGCAAATTTTAAAAAAAGAGGCAAAATATAAAATAACTAAAGAAGCATCATCAGATGAGGAAGTGCAGGTTGATGACAACCATAGTATGTTTGTCACTCCCCTGTACCTTGTATTCAAACCATCAGAGAGAACATTTTCCAAAGTGAATCCCTTGTTTATTGAAAAGACTTTAGAAGACATGTTGGGGGCTTTGCCCTCTGTAAAAAAGTTGCGTGATGGATCCTTGTTGATCCATTGCGCAACCGAGAAACGATCAAAAATGTTACTGGGAGTGAAAACACTCCGCTATCTGCCGGTTTCAGTTGATGGACATCACTCTCTTAACGTATTAAGGAGTGGGTATCGTGTTTTGACTTAATTGAATTGTCTGAACAGGAAATAAAGGAATACCTCAGCCAATCACAAAGGGGGTTGTTGAGTGAACCATGATTCAGAGTAGGAAAAACGGATCACTTTGCTCCGACTCCTGCACTGATATGATCATAGTCTCTCCTACCTCTCTACCTCCCTGATGTCAAAATGCTTTCTCTCTACCGTCTAAAAGTCCGTCCTAATATACCAACCCAACTCCGTTGTTTCAGTGTTAGCGCTTGGCCATACACAGGCGATGCACGTCAGAAAGAATTTGTCCAAATTTGTAGTTTTGCCAGCTCACTCCCCTCCTTTCATGAGAGCCGTGCTGTGTAAACTGCAAGGGCCTACATTTCTCCTCGGGTTACGCACATGCCCAATTTGTTTAAAAGAACAGCAATCTTGAATTATCAATCACTGAAAAATTTTCCCACTCATTGAAAGGCTCGACGGCGCACTGGTTCGGCACAGCCATAACCTCTTCCGTTTCGATTTGCTTCGGTAGTACAGAGTTTCGTCCTCCAGCAGTAGAGAGGCAGCACATTCTTGGCACAAAACCACGCTTTGCAGGAGATGGTACAACCGTTGTCTAAAACTGTGCAGCACCGCGAAACAAATTGAAACTTGAATGGCCAACTCGGTGAAGTCCTTGAATTTTAAAATTCAAGAAATTCAATGCCGAATGCGAATTCCTAAAATACTCTGCTCAACACCTCAAGAAAAAGAAATGCTGTTACATCAACACCGCAGATGCAACAGCACGATCGTCCTTCAGTGGAGGGTTTGTGGTTTCTGCACAGTAAAGCAGGCCTCTCTCTCTCTCACCAGTAGCAACATATTCCAGCACTACTACCTGTTATTAATAAAAATCTACACCACAACAGTGGATCTTGATTCGCACTGTTGTTTTCTTTCAGCGTGCTCAACAAATATTGGCAAAAAAAAAAATCGGTCGAAGAAAGTTCAGGTTCTTCGGAAGAGTACTGGTTTTCTGACCGTTTGGCTACAAATCGGAAACTCTTCTGAGAAACTTAAATGGGAAAAAAAAAATGGGTTTAAAAAAAAAATTTAAAAAGCAATCTTTACTCATCACCTCTGCTTCTTGGTACCACAATCGTTGATAAACCTCCCTTGTTTTTTTTTTAAACTTCAAACACCACCCCCAGTATAAGCCAACTTTATCTCGTGGAATTGGTCGAGGTTTCTACCAAACCAGAGAAGATGCGATCATTGTCGAGGACAGACACCTAAAGTCATTCTACTTCAGGAACTCCCTTTAAACTCACTACCATCCAAAAATTCAAACACTACACAATTACCGTCTCGATTTCAACTGTGGTGACCGTGCACAGGGGGGTTTCGCCATTAATGGTCACTGACTCTGTGCATGCACTCATGTTAATATTATTCTTGTCTTCAAGTTATTGCAGTTACAGCACATCTGACAATTCCTATCACTTTTTGCTCTATATACATACGCGCCATCTTTCAACTTTACTAAGGTGAATGGAACAGTCATTGCTCACTGCCGAGACCGTTCATATTGGACTGGCGATTTTATCTTTTCTTAATTAGCCCTGTAATCTCACCATAGGCGATGTTGTGGCAGTTTCGTGCAGAACTCAAAAGGTAATTAAAATTAAACTGTAATTGCAGTACGAGATAAGTATGTTGGTTTAAATCATGCGCTTTGATAAGACTGGGTATGGTTAGATCTTCTTATTTGACATTTTCGTCCCCACTAACTGATGAGTAATTGATCATTTTATTGCGAGACATATTTTCTGTGCGCTTTGCGCGATCCGCCTTCATGTCGGCGATACTCGGAATAGCGATAGTTTTATCGTTTTGCTATTTGTCTTCGCAATACCCCTGAAAAAAGAAAACATAATTTAGACCTAGCATATTGAGATTGTAAAATGATAACCCTGTCCACAACCAAACGTTACTGTACTAGGTAAAGCCCTATGGTAGGCAATGTTGCAATGCAATGCTTACTTAAACACTGTTAATAAATGAGGCCAATATGTTTTTAAATATATCCGGTAATTACCGCCATTGAAAAATTAATGTATTCATGCAAGCAATTATCACATTGGTTTTGTAATACACCAACAATAATATAAAAACACAGCTCTGGACTCAATAAAAAAAAGGAATAATTTACATCGTTACATCTTTTTACATTAGTTCATCTTTCCACAATCCGTCCAATGTGTACATAGCCATCAGCTTAGGCCACTTAGCCATTTTGAGTGAAGCCCGCGACCACTAGGATTTAGTGTCGAGTATCTCCCTTCCTATTCCCTCTTCCGGCTGGGTGACAGCTGTTACTTCACTGCCCAGTAGAGCATGGCTGTCTGGACCTGAGTTTAATAACGGTTTTTCCCAGTTTTTTCACAATTTTTTTCCTTGCCTGGAAGAGAGAGATAAAAATGGACAATCCACAGTACCGGTATTTTATGGGCAAATATAAATTACCCATTTGTTTACGTTTTAATTGAATTGAAAGTGAGCCAATGATTTACTATTTCAAAAGATTTACAATGTCCAGATTGTAAAACTGAGATTGCGGGTATAAGTGCTATAAACATACCAGTGGACATGGTACATAAGGAAAAGAAAAACAAATTTTCTTACATCTAGGTATGCCCAGGTCTTCGATTGCGGCCAACTATGTTGTGGCTTTGATTTTCTCATTAATCCTTTTTAAGGCCTCGCCACTGTCGTATCACACTGGGGTAGGTCGGTGACATTGTTGGCCTTTACTTTCCATAATATTTGCAATCGCCCCCAACTGCTTGTTGTAGCGAGGCAAGCAACTTGGGATGTGTTTGCTTCATAAACTCGTGGATGAGCAACAAACAAGCGAATAAGTCCACACGGTTAACAGCTGCACAACAAAATATTCATCGTTAGAAAGACAGGTCTTACAATACGTTTACAAATTTAACAACATTTAAATGGATGGTCGACTTTTAAAGGACTCATTTAAAGTGGGAAGGACATTAATCAAACGTTTAGTGTAGACATGGCATAAGTCTACTAAATTTGTGTTACAGTTTATTGGCCAAAAACTTATGAATGGAGCTAATGTAGAATTGAATGGAGAAAGTTCAAAATAATAAGTACTCCCTGAAGCTGGTTTCTTCTTCGAGCTGAGCGAGTTCGAGGAATGCCACCACCGGGCTCCTGGCTCAAGACGGATTGTTTTGTCCGTGAACACTCCGGGTAACTGACGTCGTCACCGGAAGACATTACGCAGAGCAAGCTCTTTCCCAACTTGCTTATTCTTGCTGACGCACACCGACGGATTCCTCCACTTCTTTAATGCGTCCATTTATCAGTCTGTGAAGCATAATAGACCATGATTCGGAACATCAATTCGTTGGTAGCGTTGTAGATGTGGCAATTGTCATACATATACTTTTAAAGGTGGGAATCAAACCGGCCTGAAAACAGTCATACGCCTAATGGCGATCATCTGTCGATAAGCTATGTGAAATGGTCATGCTAGAAGATCCCCCACTTCTCCGAGTCCGGCAGCCGACTACCAAGGAGCGTCCTAAACACGACGTCCGAGCTAATCATCGCTCTTCTGAGGCGTTGAGGGAGCATTTCACGTTGTTGCTCCCTCGCGGGCCGGCTTTACGTGTTACGCGATCTAAACCAATCTGGATTCAGAAAAATGGCATGCGGCGAGAAGACTGGTAATAACGAAAATCTATTATGCACATGGATGATGGATAAAAGATGAAAGAAACCACATTGCAATTTTTCCTAGATCTAAAAAGAGCCTTTGAAACTGTAAATGTCCATAGGCTTATTAGTAAGCTATAGTATATGTATGGAATTAAGGGTGTAGTTTTAAAGTGGTTGAAAGAGTATCCTACTAATCGTAAAACAGAGAGTGCAGCTTTTGCACCATGAATCTGAGAGCATTGATTGTGAGCATGGGTACCTCAATGGTCAACGTTAGGTCATTACTTTTAAAACTATGACATTAAATGATATAAATAAGTGTTTTAATTTACTTGTTTTATTAACATTATGCAGGATGAATGGTCATTTCCATTAGTGGTTATAATTTAATTGATCTAGTGCGATACTTACACAGGGAACTAAAGAAAGCCCCATCTGGTTAAATGTAAATAACTAAATTAAACATAGCCAATATTAAAGGTATGATAATTGCAGTGCTAAGATAATACGGATGTAAAGGTTGACATTAAGATAGAAGGAGAGACAATTCGACAATGGTACAGATGTTTAAAAATATTAAGTGAACTATATTACATAGACAATAGAATTAAATTTTAACACAGCACACATGCCATATTTTATAAAAAAGGTGGGTAGAAAGTAGGATATCTGATGGCAGTAGGTCCAGTAAACTATCTAACTGGTTTAAGATTTATTTATACTAGTATTGTAAAACCAACACTGATACTGCAACCTATTTTTGTTAATGCCAACTTAAGGAGGACAGAATGGACACTACACGGCTCCAAAACAAGGTTATGCGGTATCTGCTTCATGGATAGAAGGGAATACTGCAATTATGAAATGCTGCACAAACTTGCGTGTATGAGTGTGCAAGAGAATATTCATGTACTCAATATATTTCAAGGGGTTGTTTTAGACGAGATAATAACGAATACTTGGGATACCACGGAAAACTGCAATAAAATAACAATAAATCCGAGACCTTCGACATGATTCACGTAAAATTAACAGGGGGGAACTATAATTGGAGTACCACAACTCATTTTATTTCGCAGGGGGGGGTTGAGTCTAATAATATAACTAATATAATAATAAATAAAAAAAAAATATCCCGGATAATAATCTAATTATATTTATACATCGAAATCACATTGGCACAGTCCCCAGACTATATTATAATAAGATTGACTATGTCGGTATTGATCACACTACGGTACGAGAGGGTGTGTAGAAAACATATCTATCTAGAGCACTGTAACCTAGCGTATTTAGTAATAGTCTTTTCTATAAAAGTTCAGAGAATACATACAACCTACCATGAAATATTAAGGAAACAAAAAATGTAAATATTTAAGGAAAAGTTATTTGAATATTAATTATTATAAGATAACCAAATGTAAAATAATGTACAAAAATATCATGTTGTGCTAACTAAAGATTCCAAATTGAAAAAAAGAAGCTTTACGGAGGAAGTACGCAAATAAATATTTCCCACAATTTTGACAATTAGTTACGTAGCCGCCAGAGAGGCAAGGGGGATGTTTTGGTTATCTGTTATCTATTGTGTTCCTATATAGAGCACTGAAAACAAGCTTAAGTGATTCAGCTTACTACATTGCGACTCTTGTCAATGAGCGAATGTTTGACCAAATGTGAGTCATCTGGTTGCCACTGCAAAGGTTCATAAAACAAGCTCAAGGAAACAATTCTGGAAAGACTGACTTTCTACAAGCACATCAAATCGGTGCGAGATTTTAATAATTTGCATCATTTGCTTTTCCAGAAAAAAAACATTTGGAAAGCGAGCGATGGCAGCGTACTAGAAAGTGGTGGCAATCACGTCCATTAAGTTGCAGTGCCACATTCGAAATCGCAAATTTTATTACTGGTATCGTTATTGCTACGTTAGTGCTGATGTGCCGTATGTCCCGTTGATAGTGGCTTGGCCCTCGTTCGCGTGTCAAATCAATCAAAAAGACGCAGCCACTTATGCTAGCAGTGCCACATTCGAATTCGAAACTTTTTATTACTGGTAGCGTTATGCTAGTTGTGCTGATAGTTGTCGTATGTCCCTTTGATAGTGCTGGCCTCGTTCCTGTCCAAATCAAAATACAAAATACGCAGGGCCACACTTAATGCTAGCATGCCACATTCGAAATTCGAAAATTTTATTACTAGGTATCGTTAGTGCTTACGTTTGCTGGATAGTGCCGTAAGTCCCCGATGATAGTCTGGCATACTTCCGCTACAATGGCTGTCAGAGTAGTGCTAGCAGTGCTACATTCGAAATTTTTCATTCATTCATTCTTCGAAAGTAACTTCTGTTAGCATGTATTTTTGCAACTTAAATGCAAACCATTTTTGCACCCCAATGTTTTATTTTTGCCACCCTTCCATTCGGTGTTAAACCAAAAATAGTTAAGGGGGAGAGGGCTAATCACATTCCTTCGAACTCAGTTCTGTTAGCAACCTCTCATTATATTTTTTTCAACTTGAAACACCACCCACATTATAGCCACTTTATCTCGTGGAATGGTCTAGGTTTCTACCACGGAGCAAGACTGCAGATCCTGGTTAGAGACAGACTAACCTAATGTCCTTCTACTTCAGGAACTCTCTTTTAAACTCACTGACAAT